>PVIR01001183.1:0-133720 GCA_004026965.1 Petromus typicus | reverse complement strand
ACATTCTATATTTTAAAATTTTGATTGGCTACAATTGTCACTTTACTTAGATTACTTTATAGTAGTTGTAATATGAACTGAGATCAATCATATTTTAAATTTAATGCATGTTTGTGTGCTTTGCTGCTCTTAAGTCTATAACAGAATAAGCTTTTCCACCCCTGCTATCTCAAGATGCACATAAAGCTGTCTCATTAAAGCTTGTAAGTGTTAAGAATCTTTTGTGGAGTTCGGACTTGTACATGAAAATCAGTAATCCAGTCCAGATGTTTTCTTTATCTTTTCTACAACATTACCCAATTAACACTGTAGCTTGCAGCTGGGTACAGTGTTTATGAATATGAACAAATTTGAGGTATCCTTTGCCTTTTGGGAATGATTCAAAGCTGGAACCGGAATCAATACATATACGGTATCCCTTAAGGATAGTGATGTGGTGTTAATGTATATATATATATTTATATGGTGAAAAAATATATATGGGGAAAAAAATCCCTTCAGGAGAGTGATGAGATACTCTGTTAGTATTTTCAATATATATATAAACAAACAAATATATATATATACATATAAAATGCTAAATTAACCTCTGCACACAGATCAATAAATTATTGAACTACCAAATCTGTTTGAAATACAAGTCAGTTCATTTTTCTCTTCCAACAAAATGAGATTCAATGTGAAGGGGAAATCTGAGCTGTGGAAATAGCAGCAGCATATTTCGCTCATACTGTATACCACTTTATATGCGCATCTATTTAATATAGCCGACAACCCTATAAAGTATCATTATTATCCCTGGTCTACATATAAATGAGGCTTAAAGAAATTAAGCAGTTTACCAAAGATAGCAAACAGCACATCTACACACTAGAAGTCTATTTTAGGATCTCTAGTCTCTTTGTACTTCAGAAAGAAATTTGAGCTAAGGTGACGAACCAGCTCTCTCTTTGATATACGGTTGGTAGGAGGCTGAACCAAGGATGGGACATTAGTCCGCTCGAGGGGAGGATGTGCAGCCAGGGTCGAAGAGGTGTTAGAGTTGCATAGCTGAAATCCAGTTTCATCTTGTCCTACAGAAAATAGGTGAATGCTGTGAGATAATGTAAGAGGTTTTTTTTTAATTGAAATCTTTATTGGTACATTACATATACACATCATGATTGCACTCCACAATGAGGATTTGTACCAGTATAAGACACAACTTAATTCTCATTTTTCCCATAGCCCTACCCACCCTACCACTCCCCCATATACATAAAATTTGTTTCCTTTCTTTTTTGTTATAATCTCATTATTTTTCCCCCTTCACCCTATTTCACTTTGAGTATTTTCTATTTTACAATATATAACATACAATTCTAGAGTTTTAACACCAGGTCCTACATGGCAGAAAATTTTATTTTCTCTTTTAATTCACATCAATAAATTAAAGTGTTCTTGGTCAATTTCCAGGGAAATATATTAAAATTTAGCCAGCATTATTGCTTTATGCATATTTATTTTTAAATTTTTGATATTACCTATAATACTTAATAAAGGTATAGGTGTGTGGCAGGACCATGTAATGAGACTTCTATGTAAGCTGCCAGCAATGAAGGAAGTCCACACTTCCTGATGAAGGGTGTTCAGGGATCTGAACTGGACCTGAGTTTTCAGGTGTGTCACGGTTTTCATAAAAGAAAACTAATGACTAACAGCCACATATCTGCTGCCTTATTACAGTCTGTGCAAGTAAATAACAAGGCAGATTGAAAGATAGGATCAAAGCAGTCTGTGGGAAATGATAAGTAAATAAAACTATCCCAAAGATAAAATAGATCTTAGAATAAAAGAAAATAAAGACAAATAAAATATATTCCTCCTTAACACATATTTGTTATATATTTAAGAAGTTTTTATGAAAAAAACACATGAACAATTATTAATTTCTTCTCAAAATAATCAAACTCTGGGATACAGGGGTAAAAATGCAAATATTAAGTGCCCCCCGCTAGCTAGAGATCAAACCAATGCTTTTCCTCAACTGAAAACATCAAATGCTTCCTTCACTCTAGTTTTAATTTGTAAGAGCTGAAATTTATGTTGAATTCCAAACCTAAAATTGTTAGAAGTCCTTGGAAAAAGGTTAAACCAAGTGAGAAGCAAACACAAAACATCCTCAAATGAACTTGAAGGTGTCCATGAACATTTTGAATGAAATGTACACTTTTTTCAAGAATAAGTTTGTCCCTTTTGTTGGATTTTCAATGATGTCTACTCTTGGTAATTATTTCCCTATACTCATCTATTTTTCTTTTGTCTTCCTTCCTCTGAAAACTTTGTTAGTTTGTTGGTCTGTTTCTAGACTTTATATTTCTTTGTTTTACTTGCTTTACAGAAAGTAATTTCAAGCTCTTGAAATTCAACTTTCAGCATCATGAGTCTTTTTTTTGGAAAGAAAAATATGACAACCGTATGCTTAAGAAAAAGCTTGTGTAAAAGGAGGGGGAAAATAACCTTTGAAACCAGGGAGATTTGAGTTCAGATTTTTCCGTGCAAGTGGCTGAGGTTTCAAAAGCTTGGGATCATGTTTCTTTACCTGTAATGACACTTGTATATCAAATTATCATCGTGAATTATAGATAGGCTATGTGGCTCATATGTGATGGCATCTTGATGAAATTCTGCCTTTGTCCAAACACATTCTGCGTTTCCTGATTTATCACAATAATCTCCCATGTATATGCTGCCTGGATCTCTTAAGATGTTGTTTTCCTCCAGCATTTCTATTTTGAAGTCTCATGTTTTGTATTGTGAGTCTAATCTACTGTTTCCTTATTAATATTCCAATGTGACAAGTAATAACCTCATTATCTTTGCCATTCCTTTGAGATATCCGTCGCATTTTTGTGCCTTTGTGTTTATAGTTCTTCTGTTATCAGTACTTCTGGATCATTTCTGAGTATTTTCTCTTTTGGCCAAAAGCTTCAGTGACTCACTTTTTGGATATCAATCTTCTGGAAATAAGTTTGTTCCATCTTCAAGGTTCACTACATAGGTCTCGGCTTTCTTGCCGACAGTGACACTGCGAGGGCTCAAATTCAGAAACGTTACAAATGGAATGTTTGCTTTTATAGCTTCTGGTTCAGTCAGTTCACAGAACACCTTTGCCATTCATAACAACTTAGGCACACTTATTTTTGTAAATGAAATAAAACAGAATGTATATGGGAGACAATTGGCCTATTTATAGGTAAACTGGGGAGTGTCAACAGAAGAGATGAAGGAAGATTTATGAATAATAATATCAGTTCTTTATGTCCTTTGCAAAACCAAGCATAAAGTGTTTCCTGTAGAATGATAACAGCATTGGAAAAGTGTATCAAGACTTGAGGATTAACCACTTCCCTGATTTTCTAGCTATTTTAAGGGAAAACATTCCAGGCTTCTCCTTAGAAAATACATACTCCACGGTCAAGATGAACCTGTCACTCATATATGAACAACCATAATGAAAACCCACCATAGTGTCCATTAATGCCAGAATTTCATTCTGAGCGCGTGCGCTGAGGGTCTAGGCTAGGTCCAAACAGCACTAGAGTTTCCGGTAGAGAAAGACAGTGGCAGGGCGACTTCCCTCTGGCCGCACACAGCCCACTGAGAGGAGACAAACACGAGAGCAGATGTGGTGTAAGACACGTGTGTGTGCAGCGCTGTGCGTCCTGCCAGGAGGCGAGAGGGAAGCTCTCTGGGAATACTTTTCCTGTGAGTCTCCGCCATGAGGTGAGCACAAGGAGCAGCCCCGCGATCTGCGCAGGAGTGAGAGATGCCTGCTCTCCTTGAATCCTTTGGATGGCTACAGAGCAGGCGCTCAGTCCTGCTTCCATGGATGCAACAGTCCAGGAATGTGTTCCTGTCCCCCAGGGTGCAGAGGACTCTTCAGGAGGCATACATTTGGGAGTTAAGCCACTGTCCTTGAGCTGAGGGTTTCCAGCTCCAGGTCTAAGGATTTCCATCTAGTCAATAGTAGTGAGGTGAGGGGATTCACCCCACTAAGGCTTTCTGCTGGCCTGGGCTGTTGCATGAGACAACACAGTTGCCCTCTGTGAAGTCCTAGTTCTTGGCCTACTCCTTGGACTTTTTTCTGAATCACATATGTTTTCTTCTGTGTTAGACTGGAGATTTAATGGGGGTGGGAACCACATAGTTTCAGTAGTAAATAATTTTAAAGATTTTCAGTTTGACGGATTTCAACCAGTTCACAGTGAATGCTCCAGTGAGCCTTTTATATTCTGATCATGCTTCCCTTCCTCCTACTTGTACCTTTTTATTATGACATTTCCATTGTTCTGATCTCCAGTTTGAAGTGATTTTCTACCAGAGACATTTTAATATTAAAGAACGTCTTCCTGGTACCTGCTCCTCAGCAGCACACTTGTTTTTCAAGTCAAAGACTAAGGGATATAAGTAAAGTTTTAAATAAATTCACTAAAATGAATGGCTTATTGTGACACACACCCAACCTACCTGTGACATACGACCTTGCGTTGCTTCTTCTCATTCTTCTGCTCTATGCATCCATCTTCAGATAGTGCGGTAAATACTTAATTTTTAAAAATGTACCACAGAATAGATGTGTTGTCATTAATCCCTCTCAGAGCCCTCCCCTAGCACTTCAAACACACCTAGCCCATCCTTCTTGCCAAGTCTTCCGTGAATGTCTTTAGTTGTGCTGCCCTGGCCACTTTCATGTGCTCAGTGAATTTGAAATGCTTACATTTCACGGTCACTTTTTGACTCTGAGGATAAACCAGAAGGGGCAGGAAGTGAGATCCAGTGAACGGGGTGGATGAGGACACGCTCGTGATTTTATGAGTCTGACTTTCTACCGGATGGCACTTGGCAGCAGCGCTCACTGAATGTTTTAAATCATACCTTATCAAGATGCTCATAAGAGAAGACATCCAGAATTGCTTCTGAAAATGATAAGAATGGGAAACATGTGTTTGAAAAGAGGAGTATTTCCAGAAGCACTGATGGCCTTGAGTCTTTTACTGTAATAATTTCTTAAAATTTACAGTCTTCATACATATCAGGGCTCATGCTTCTACTGCATGATGGCAGTGGTGCTGACATTCAAAGCAATGGTTTTTCTTTGTCTCCATCAATGATTTTTTCAACTTCGTTCTCATTTTCTTTCCTTTGACTCATCATCTACTATATCACAGGCTACCTATTGAGTCCTGTTCATTACTATATTTTGGAGGGAATAGAATTTCTAATATCAAAGAGTTTTTGACTTGTTTCCTGTTAGGAGCTCCAGGTCTAACTCGAGGTCAGATGTGACTTCATCTCCTGTGCAAAATATCATCAGTGCTCACTATTGCCAGCAGTAAGCCTGTGGCTCTGCACATTCTTAACCTATCTAACTCTTTACAGGCTTTGTAGTATCTGTATCAGGAGCCTTCTGTATGTCAGGCACATGTGGGACATGGGTGACGGTGTTGCCCTGTGTCTAGAGTGCTGGTGCACTCTCTTTCACATAAGGAGATCGTGATAATCCTGCAGATTATTTCCCAGATGTCACTGCACGCTGCCACTTCCTTTCACTGATTGGTACATGAAACTTAGTAATGCCTTTGTGTTCACATAGCATGGTTTCATTGCATCAGAATTTTTCAGTAATGGTACATGTCATACATAGAAATTATTTTTAGAAATCTCTTCCCCATTTTACTGTTTGCTCTGTTACCTTAGGGTTTATACTAACTGGTATTTACACATGTACTGCTTGGCACAGTATAAACAAGATTTAAGTATTGTTCTCTTTGATAATAGTCTATCCTCTCACAAAGCTCTTTCGTGAAGAAAGTCTGAAGTGTTCTTCATTATGACTATCTGTAAAAGGAATTAAGAAAAGAAATTTAATAGGAAAATACATTTTCTATAGTTTAAATGGTGACTTTGCAATAAATCGGGCAAAGGTACTGCTGGTTTTTATTCTCATAATTACTAAAAAAATCAATTACTTAAATCAAAATTTGAAAAGACTATACTACCACAATATTTATTTTATGTCAGGTCATCCAAATTAATTTAATACTTAGGACAATTCTTTTCATATTTGTAATGTGTCATCTCTTGCTTTCATCATGTTTCACACGTTGTAATAAAATAGATAGACCACAGTTCTAAAAATCACTATTTTAAAATAAGTCTACACTCTGGAGGTGCTACAAAATAGAATGTGAACATTTTCAAGTTCTCAGTCTGCCCCGAAGCACTGATTACTCATCTGATATTTCTCTTCCTGATGTACTTTTCCTCCACTAATTTTATTGAACTCCATCCTTCTAATGAATGTAACTGAGCCCAGTATAAGAGAGTCTGCACCCTGTTGAACCTTAACCCATGAAATAACCTTTTATCCGTCAAAAGACACTGTAGAGTTCTTCTCATCTGCCGAAGACCTTGAGACTAGAGAGAGAAGTGTGAACTTCCTGTGCTGTTGGGCTGTGAGAAGGTGAGCAGCCTTCACCACCCACAGCATGTGTCAGCAAGGATGAGCCTTATATGACTAAGCAAGACACTTATGTAAGTGCGAGAGCGAAGCAGAGTCTGTTATAGTTGATTGCAAATGAACAACTGAGGGCTATTGTATTTATATACCACATTTTATATATCCTGTGTAGTTGAGTAGTATAAGGGTATTTACAAAGCTGTGTTATAACTTGATAGAACACTGTGTTTTTTAAAATTTTATTTTGATTTAGTTTATTAGTACATGTGTAGCACATAATGTTAACATATCTTGTGGAAAGTTAGTACCTGTACATAGCACATCCTAAAATTCCTCTTTCATCTCTTTTTCCTCTCACTCTCCCCTATCAATTCATTTCTTGATATTCTTCCTTTTATGTACATGTTTGCAATGCATAATGATTACATTCCTTGAATGTATGGAGTTGGTACATGTACATAACAAATTCCAGTTCCTTTTTATCTTCTTCTACACCTTTCTTCATTCTCCCTCCCTCCATCTCTTGATCCCCTTCACCTTTGAGAAAGATTTGTTTTCCCAATTCTTATTTTGTTATACTTGGGGCTTGTTATTTAAAAGAAACTTTGTGATATTTCAGCTTGTGTGTCTGTGATGATAAACTGTGTTAACTTGAACCACTTGGCAAACAGCCTGGAGTAAAACACCTACGTGAAGAATGTATTGCCTACAAAATCAAAGTAAGACCCCTAACATCATGCTTCTTTCCTGATAGTTAGAGGAGCTAGATACAACAAGATGTCTTTCACCTAAAGAAGATATCTCTCTATGTGCACAAACTACTGGACTTCTAGAAATGTCACTGAGGTATGAGGATCCTTAAATTTAGCTAGATTTATTTCCTGTCCTCTGCCTTGCAAATCCAGAGCAGTTGCTACATGGTGGCATTTGGTCCAGTTAGCACCAATACAATACCCTGTGGGAGAAAATGTAGTGTACCAAGGGGATACCCTGTGGGAAAAAAATATGATCGAGATTCCTGTGAACTAACTTGTGACAGAGCTGAAGAGTTAATACTGAGGTAGGGCTGTGAGAGTGTGTTGTTGGCCTTGCCAGCTGAAAGCAATTTGTTTTTGATGGGCTTCGTGGACAGATATGTAGAATAAGACATTTGCCAAATAAATAGCTGTACAGCAAGTACCAGGAGTTGTGTTAACCTGCTCAAGCAAAGAACTCACATCTAGTAAGACAACTGTAGTCAGAGACACACTTGATTCAGTTTATAATAATCTACTGTCATTTCCAAGACCCATCCATCTTCTGCGCAGGAAAATTAAATGACGATGTGGTAAGAACCCCACTCCTGTATTCTTCAAGTCCCTGATGGTGGCACTAATATAGGCAGTCTCTCAAGGGTTGTGGTACTGTTTTTTGGTTCACTGTTTTACCAGGTAAAATCTACTCTAATGGCTTCCATTTGGCCTTTCCAGTCATCATACTCCTCACCCTATTTGTTAAGAAGTCAATGTGAGGATCTTGTCAAATACTAAGTATGTTGCACCAGGTATGCCTTCTGGAACAAGGGAAATAACTAGAGGATGGATTTGAGGATCTATTGGACCTACTGTGTATCATGCCTTGGCTAAAGGCTCCATTATTCACCTAATCTCCATAAGCCACTTAATATTATGGTCTAAAAGTACATTGGCTTTTACTGCAAGTTACTCAAGTTTATTTTTCTTTATGCCAGAGTTGTATTCCATAGTGATTAAATATTGCACTTTATTCATTCATCCCTGATGGACATACCAGCCACTCTCAAATTTAGATATGATTGTGCCTATAATTTTAATTCTTGGGTTTTTGCTTTTGTCTTTTTTCATATAATACCCTTGCCTAAAAGCATAATATAAATAAAATATCCATGTGATTGCAATTGTTAAATTTTAGTTTTTCCAACAGGGTTTATGTAGTCACAAAAAGCATTATTTCATAGTCAATAGGGACATCATCCATTGGTTAGATTGTCAGAAATAAACAACTACTGAATGTGTGATCTCCAGGCAAGCCTTATCATACTTTTAGATTATAATTTTAGATGTACATAGGTTGGTTGAAGTTTTTCAAAGAATTTTATATAACAATATTAACATTGTAAATGTAAAAGAACATACAAAACTGTTTACATTTCCAGAACTCAGTAAACTGCTCACATTTTTCTGTTCCACTTAAAATAACTTATACCACTAAACTAGAACACTAACATATTTGTTGTTTTGTATTCTGTAGCCAAGCCCAGGTCCAGATCCCCACATTGGGTGCCACATATTGCTGACCCACCTGTTCAGCCTTGTTCGTGTAGGATCTTCACCTACTACTTTCTTGTCTCTGACCCAGCACCAAATTAGGATGAATGACAGAGAGACATGGAGTCAGCTTAATATTCTGGCATCCAGAGAGCTCTTGCTTCTAGAAGACAGAGGAGTTCCCTTCATCTAGCTCATCTTGCCTTTATTCACCCAAACATGGCAACAAACATGGATACATGATATAAATATCAATATATTCCATATTTATTCATATATTCCATATATTCCATATACACAAATTCCATATATATATATATATATATATATATATATATGTATGTATGGAATGTGTGTGTGTGTATGGAATTTGTGTGTGTGTATATATATATAATATGAGTTATGTGCATAGCAGTTCCATTTGGGATTATAGTATAGTTTCATTTTAAGAACACATATGTTATGTATATTCAAATATATATTTTTGTTTAAACATTGTTATAGTAAGCATTCATATTGTTAAACAGTCATTGTATTAGTTACCTAGCATAAGTTTTTAAACTTTTGTTAAAAGCGTACATATTTTTAAGACTTTAATTTTGATCAACTACATACCTCCCCAGAAATGCCACAGGAAGTAAAGATGTAGCACAGTTTAAACTATTTGAACTTTTAAAAATTATCCTTTAACATGAATTAGAATTTGTGTAAACCTGGTACAAAATATTGATAGCCCAAATTTAGTCATAGACAGTGACAGATACAGTGCAATGTTTGTTTTATTTTTGTTGTTGTAGCTGCTGCTATTGTTTTCATGATGTCATAATGATTATATTCACTCTATTCCTTTGACATCAAACAAAATTGATGCCAATAAGTTAATGTGAAAGCAATTAGTGATTTTTCTGTGCTCATCATTGAATCACAAATTCCAAAATACAAAAAAAAGTAGCATGCTTCTTATGCTCAAGAAGCTGAAGCCTGCTCATCATTAACATGATGGACCAGTTCTTTACTTTAAGTATTTTAAAAATGTTTTTAGATATTCAAGTCAAATGAGGATGCAGAAATCTAGGAGTATTTTTTTAATAGCTGCCTTTTTCCCCTAAGAGATACTGTGCCACTTTATCAGTGGAACAACACATAACAGCTCACTTGGTTAAATTGATCATTAGTTGAGAGTTGTGAGAATTTTGTGAATTGGTGTTAGGAAAGCATTTATTAAGCAAGCAAGTTCCCATTCAGTTTTTCTAATTTTAATATCTCTTCATGAAGATTAGCTTTAAAAGCATGATCATAATTATGGCTTTAAGAAAGCTCTGAAGAATTTTTCAAATTAGTTTAATAAGAACATTTCAAGATCAAGTGGATCTAATTGTCTTTTACCCCTGAAAAAACAAAGCCAAATCACATCAAATCAAATCAGGCCCCTTGGATACCTATAGATTATATCTGATATGGTATTTTCTAGTTCCAAAATACAGTCTTGTACTTGTTTTTGTAATAGCATCCACTACCTTGCCAGCTATGTTCCCAGTAAACACAGCAAGGTACCATTACTGGAGCAGTTCTCAGACTCACAGCCTATTTCCTGTGTACTCCATGAAGAACAACAAAACCCCAAAAGAAAACTTCTTTTCAAAATCTTTCCTTTGCTAATCCTAACTGTATATTTTGTGCCCTGAAGATTGTCTCAGGTCTAGTCTATTTCCACAGGTATCTTGATTGAACCATGTTTGCATGAAAGAGATTGTTTACACATACCTGCTATGTGGTATCAATACATAAAATTCAAATTCTCAGTTAAACCACATGCAACAATCATACATTTCTTGCTGTCTCTCTGAATGTACCACCACCCAGAAGACAGTGTACAAGGTAATTGATAAAGTCCACTTTATATATGTTCAATTATATTTTCAAGAAGGGAGAGGAGGAAAGGCTCCAAAAAGAGAAAGAATTGAGAATGAAAAGAAATAATAAATGACTCGTGAATAAATGAAGATGTTTGCATAGCCAACTGTTATCAGAGAATGAGCAGCATTTTTCCAGTTGTGAGCAGGGGACCTCCTGCAAAAAAATAACAGGGTAAGCTTGTTGTTAAAAGTTGGGATGCTTACTCAGTACCTCATGACTGCAGAGTCCTTTGGAAGAGGATCAAATTCTGGACTTTGATATTAAATTTGGTTTTATTTGGAACCAGAGATTAAACCCAGGTCTTAAAGCATGCTAAGGATTTTTTTGTGCCACTGAGCCACAGCTGTAGGTCATACATCTTTATTTTTAGTGAGCCCCAGCTCTGTGTCTTACACACTCTGAAGTTGGACATCTATTAAACTGAAGTACAAAGTTAATTGAAAATTCTGACCTTTGGCCAGATGTTTTCAAAATTATTGTATTGGCTTAGAAAACTTATTCATATATCATGATTTGTCTTCAAGCATTTCAAAGAATATAAATTCTAAGAACACTCTATGAAAATAAAATTTAATTTAGAACACATTGGAAAGAAACTGAAAGCATGTTTTCAGTCTATTCTGTTCCTAGCTTTTGGAAGGTACACCCTTGAACAACAGTAGGGGAGATTAGAGCATCTTTTACTTAGAATTTTTCTTTTAATAGAACTTAAACAATGAATGTAATTAATATTTAAGTGACAGATTAATTAAGATATGTAGATAGTTCTGTCTGAATATGAATCATAAAAATTACCTTAAGAAATTTACTACAAAATGTATTTGCCTGGTAGTATATTTACTGTAAATTGATAGAGGATGGAAAATATTTTACATGAGAAATTTCTATTAATATAGTCTAAGTAATGATGATCTATTAAAGGTAAGTATTATGGCTTGTGTTTCCATAGCCCTTTGTGGTCCTACGTGGAGCTTCTCAGAAGGGGCTAGAACTGGAGTGTGATGCTGGAATTAAGTGTGTATGACCACTAAAGCAGTCTACTGGTGGATTTGGCAGGGTGCTGAGCATGGGTAATGGTTGTAAGTGCTATCTATTCTAAGGGTTTGCATCCAGGATAGAATGTAAGGGGGGGGGGTGTGCTATGGTTGTGTGTTGCTTACTGCTTTGCTTCTGTGTTGCTTTGCCACTTTCTGCCCACCATGAACCGTTTCTCTTCTGCAATGCCTCCTCCTACACCACTCTGCTTTGGGCCCAGCTAGTTATGGGGTAAAATCTCTACTAACTATGATCTAAAGAAACCTTCCCTCCCTTAACTTTGGATGTGAGGTATTTTTTCTCAGCAAGAGAAATGTATTCATGATACTAGGTGATTATTTTTAATTGTGATTTTTAATGAATTATAAAATATATGTTTAGGACTAAATGTTTTAATTGTAATATTATAAACCTGTTTCTGTATATAGTTTATTTTTTCTCTTCTAACAAAAATGTTAACATAAAAATACAAGAGGTAAACACACTTTGCCAGAGATCAAATGCTCATTTTGTATTTCTCTCATTTAAAAAAAATATTGCTAATGTTGGGGCCAAAATTATTATTGTTGCAAAATATAATTTTTCACAGAGCTTTTTGACATGTGCATTTTAGTCCGTATTAATTTATTAGTCTGTTCCTCTCTTCCTTCCAATGTTTGATATTGAATTGCAACAGAAGCATGATATGCAAATTAAGTTAGTTCTTTCCAAAGAGCTGAAAATTTAATGTCAGAAAATACATATTTTAGCATATATTATTTAGTGAAAAGTTCATTTTTATTTTTCTTTAAACTCTTCTTAGCTTTGGAGGAAAAGAGTTTAGTGGGTCTGATTAAACCTTATGTTTTAGAGCTTTTAACTTTCTCCTGGTTATTGAGTAGCTAATATTTGGCTTTGCTGACGTGGTCCCGATTGTAGTTGGCTACTGTCATTGTGGATGCTGCTACTGTTTTCATTATCTGTAAACATAAATGAGAAGTTTCAGAGTAGGCGGATGATCAGTAGCCACCCTCCTCCTGGAAAGTCATTGAGACCATGCTGGGAGACTTTGATTCCTCTAGGGAACCAGACCCCTTACAAGGGAACAGAAAAGGTCATCTGTAATTTAGAATATCACGCATGTTTCTAAAAGTAACCTCCATTAGGACTACCTCCTCCTGCAGCCAAACTGAGGGGCATGGCCCTGGCCACTGGGCAGTTCTGTGACCATCAGCTACCCTCTGCAGACAGAGGCTCCTACAAATAAACAAGTGGTTAAGCAGTCACTGAGATGAAGTGGAGTGGAAACTCATTCTAAGTAACATCAGGAGAACTGGCTTAGGGTCAACACTATTGGGAACTTCACTGATCTTTCCAGGCAGTCATTGCTTCTTTTCAGAGGTAGACTGTAGTAGAAGATTTTGAGTATCAACTTTTGGTACTCATGTGAATAAAAGGAAAAACTGGCAATCAAGAATTTCCTATGTAAAATAAAAATGTAAAGCAGACATTTTGGGTAAAATAGATTAAGAATAACAGGCAAAAGAATGATGACCAAAACATCTTCAAAGTGAAGGTAATAGATGCTGTAAGGTGCAGGGATCAGCCAAAAGTAGTAATCACAGTGTGCTTTTCTGTGTATCATCCTGCAGTTGTTGGATTGATTTTTCATGGTCTCTTGCTGTTTTTAAGAAATCCTTCTTTGTAAGGCCAGTAACCACAGTTCTGTCTTCTAGATCTGATATTCTATCCTCACCTTGATTCAAATGACTGTGAATACTTTCTATGGAGTTTTTAATATCTTAAATATCTGTTCTATGAATTCCATTTATTCCTATGCCTAGCACTCATGGTTTCTATCATTTTCTTAAGCTCGTCTGTTTTTTTCGTAAATCTGTGTTTACCTTGGCTCCATTGAGCATGTCTTTCATTTTTATTGACATTTCTTTTTTTTTTTAACCTAAAGGATTATTTCTCTATAGTGTCATCCCTGTTTTTTTTCACTTTTTTTGCTATCATTTCAGAAAGTCCAGAGAGGTAAATTCTTATTTCCTTCATCTCATTGTTCCCTGGACATATCCTTGGTGGGCTGGCAGTCTGGGGTTGCATTTTGCTTCTTCTAAGTCTTGTCATTTTCTAATTTTTAATTCTATTTTGTTTTCTGAGTTTCTCCTTGTGTATTTCTTAGGTAGACAGCTTTATCATTAGTATCAAGGCTTTTTTAGAAAGTGTCTATTCCTCAGGGTTGTCTTCTAGGTATAGGTGCATCTTGAGATTTGTGTCTATCCCAAGATCCAACTTTCCCAACTCTTTGAGGATGTGAGGTTATCTATTTATCCCAGCACCAGATTCTTTGGTACTGGACAATGGTGACAGTTGTGACCCCAGACTGTCTCAGTGTTGTCATATTAGGGAGAACACGTGATCACATCCCGGCTAAAGTGATGCAGTTAGCAATAGCAGTAACATTAGGTACGGTCTTGTAACTGACAAATTGTGCTGTTAGTTTGGTCCCTTTAACCACATAAAAGATTTCTACCTTATGCAATAAAATCCAGCTAAAACCAGGAGTCCTTTCACAGAGAGTCCCTCTAATTGAGTGATTTTACCGTGTGTGTGTTGGGGGTGGGGGGGGGAGGTGAAGGGTTATAGGCGACAAAGATAGATGCACGAAGAGAAATGTAGCAGCAGGCAGACCAGAGGGCACAGCAGGAACACCCAAGCTTTGGGACACTGGAGAAGAGCTCAGGAGAGAGACTGAAGGAAAAAGAAAAAGAATATCCAGGCAAACCAGAAGAGCGAGAGACGCTGCTCATCACCTTTCTTTATCGTTATATCAGAAGAGATGGTTGGAGAAAGAGAGAAAGACGATAAATAGAACAGAGTGGAAGCATAAAAATCCTGAATAAAACAAAATAACAACAAAATAAAGCCAAAAAACCCAGATGGATAAAAGTAAATTGAGCAATTAAAAAAAAAGTGGGGGGGGGGAATGATAGAATTTGCCTGGTCCACACAGTCCTGTGTCCGGGCTGCCAACGGAACCCGGAAGCGTGCTGTGGAACCGCCAGGTCTGCGGCAGTGCTGAGCACGGGCTGGGTTGGCCTCTGGCCCAGGGTGTGGCCGTTCTTCTGACACCAGCTTTCGAGGTCCCACGGGCGCTCACACCGGCCTCTGCAGAGACCTGCTCCTTGCTGCTCTGTTAGCTGTCTGGGGCTCAGCCCAAGGCAGCTTCCAGGAGGGTGCAGAACCCTGACCCTTGCTGTCCACCCCATACCCATGGCCTCCAGTCCTTGGTGTCTGGGGCTCATCCAGGCTGTCCCAGCGGTCTTTCTGGGCAACATGTGCTTCGACCTGCTATCCAGCCAGGGTCTGGCAGTGAGGCATGGTGGGGCTCTGGAGTACGTTCATAGTAGAGAAAGAAAAAAATTGATGGCCGAGTTAGAACTGCTTGCACTGTATGTCTATGGATAATCAAGTTTGAGTAGCTGCAGAGAGACAGATGCAGTGAGAAGAGTTGGGCTGTGTGTGTGCTAGAGGAGCAGCAGGCACTCAGGTGTGTTACCAGGAGCGCTGCAGGGGCTGCCATGAGACCGGCAAGACTGTGTGGGAGCTCACTGTAAAGAAGTTTAAAATCGCAGAGAGACTGAAATGTATCCTGTGGGCAGTGGTGAATAAAAGCAATATTTGTGTTATAACATGTCCTTAAAGACAGCTTCATCTGTCTTTAATCTAACTTCTGAGTTAATTTGTTTGAATCATTGTCTATTTTGTGAATAAGTGAACATCAGAGAGTTTTAAATTTTTTAATGTGAGATTATATTGTCAGTAGTACTGAAAGAACTCTGTGAATTAACAATACTTTGCAGATAATAGTAACAGGCTGTTAAATATCTACCCACTGTCCCTGGTGACTTAACTGATTCCTGTAGAATGGCCATACAAGTCCAGATCCTGAATGACATACAAAGCCTACTGTCATCACAGAACCTTTCATTGGGTGCTTCGTGGTGAATTTTACTCCTACTGCGGAATTCTCAAATATTGCTACTAGAAAGTCTTCCAAAATTGAGTCTGAAGCATCTCACTATTCTCAGAATTCAGCACACCACTTTTTACCACTGGGCTGCATTTGGTTTAGTATCAGCTAAATACACTAGTAGTCATGGCAACAAACAGCTTTGGAAAGAAGATACCAGACCAAATACTGCCCATAACAAGCCAGGAGGCTCCAGGCCTTTGAACACCAGGCAGCAGACTGTGAGAGGCGCTGGATTTGCCACGAGTAGCCACTTCTGCACTCGGGTTATCTGGCCCTACAGACGCTCCACGCTGCTTCCTTTGAATCCTGAATACAGAGATTCAGTCAGAAGTTGAGCTGAGGTTCTTAATCTTCGCTTTTACTCAGTAGCACTCACGTACTAGACAGGCAAACTCTAAAGAGGGCTGCATTTGTTTCTTTTTCCTCATTCCAGCACTGATACCATTAGCCAATAGATTAATATGTCAAAGTCAACTGAACTTACCTATTCTTTTCGGAGGAACTCAACACCAGCACCCCCTAATTCTGTTGAGTTGGAATCTCTAGGAGACTTACTATTTAACTTGCAATAAAAAATAGATTTTCTGAATTTAGGTTTTGTTAGAAATACTTTCATTAATCATCACTCAGCATTCAAGATTCCTATACAGGACTGATTAGATAGTGAAGGATAATTATACGTGTGTGTTTGTGCACATACATGCATCAGTGTATGTATACTGTTTTATAGTACACAGTGTATGTGTACTGTTTTATGAGGTGCACAAAAACTTTTCTTAAATTATAAAACTCAGCCAAAGGAACAGTGAGTGAATTTCAATATATTTAGATGTTCAATTGTGCAAAACTAACTTATATTAACAGTACGCTGTGCAAATGCATCAACATGTTCATATGTGTGTTGCTTTATATATTTCTTGTAATAGTCTAGTAACTTTTATGATATATATTATACTACATCTTGACATCTTAAAATGCAATCACAATTAATATGATTATCATCCTCAGACTGACATGTGTATTTACTAGATTTTTAAAATTATTTTATTTATTGAACAGTGTTGAACTTTTCAGTTGCAAAATATTATCCTCTTTAGAATGAAAAATTTCCAAATCTTGCACTTTCTCTAAAAAAAAATTCAGCCAAATATGTCATAATTTTAGATAAAACATTTTTAAACATATAACTAAATGCAGTTATCTTTTGACACCACAGTTCACCCTAATAAGACAAAAGTTTTTCAAAGAGGATCTTCAGGTTCTATTACTATTTATAGGGGCATAACCATATTTGTTTTTAAATTGGTTTTGGTAAAACTGTGTCTTGAATAAAAATCCTCAGTAGTTTAAGAAAATCTGGAAAGTATCTAATAATGTACTTCTACCTATTTTTAGCTCCCAAAAGTCTGAAAGAAATCAAAACAAGTTTCATTCCCCAGGAGAAGAATGGCATCAAATCAAATAAATACAACAAATAGCTTATCATCTATGAAAGGAACATAATGTTTTTCATTGATTTTAAGTTAATAAGTCAGTAAATTTTATTTTGACTAATTTGAGCACTCACTAATATACTGAAATATATTGAATCTGAAATAAACAGAAATATTTAGTTTGGAATAACCATTGAGTATTGGAATGAAAGTGATGCTTGTTTATTTTCATGAAGTGATTAAGAATCTTTACTGAGTTATGACACTGTTAAATGGAGAGTTATTAGGAAATATAACCAAGAATATTAATACTTAATTATATAAAATTGACTTGTAATTAGCTCTACAGGAGTGCAAAAGAAATTCCTACAGTTAATGACAACCAGATTAAAGAGGAGTGCCTTTTTCTCCTTGCTATAATTAGTTTGGTTTACAATTCTTATTTAGGAAACAAATCCTTTTCCATCACATGAAATATTTAGTCTTTCTACTTTGTCTTAAAAATACTAATGAAATTAGACAAAGGTTCTAGCCAGTGAGACAAAGAAAGAATAAACACAAGAGTAGACTCAGTCATAAGCAAAGCCTGGTGTTTTGCACTCACCCCTACCTGTCTGCCATGGAGGCCTGAGCTTTCCACTCTCAGTCCTCCTGTTGCCCCCACAAATCCCTTTTCCACTGGAGGTTATTCCGTGATGTCTATTCTGCTGTTGACCCATTGATTTGTTGTGAATCTGCCCGATGCAGTTCTCTCCAACCTCTGAGAAATATGGCGAGGAATTTCTTAATCTTCACAGACTTGGATGCCAACCCTCAACTCTAATCTTCGCAGTGGCATATATCTCTTATTACATCTATTCATACTTGTCTTTCACAGTCTTCTTCCCTATTAAACCCTTAAAGAAAGGACACTTATTTGTTCTCTTCTGTGTTCTCAGAGGAGAAGAACACAAGCACCATTTGTTTGGTTATTGTTGGTATTTCATAAATATTTCCAGAATAAATGAATAGAAGAAAAAAGCATCTGGCCTAATATGAACATCAGTAATCAATGGCTTATTTAATCATTCGGGGGGATTAACAGTAGAAGTATTTATTGCATCAGCTGGTTCTTTATATATGAGATTCATGACTCTGAACTTCACAGTTTTAAGACAATAATTTTATTCTCCAGCTCCCTTTGTTCCATATCTGACTACTCTTCCTGCTGATACTCCTGCACAATATAGAACTAGCTTCATGTAGTAGGCCCAAGAACAGTAGAAAGGTATTTACAAGGTCAAGCATGACAAGTGCTCATATACACAACATATTTAGTAAAAATCGACACCCAGAATATGTCTGGTAATCAGACTTTCTAGTAACCTCTGTGTGATCATAGGCTTAGTAAAATTGTAATGCATTTATACTAAGTTATCAGTAAAATGTAGCTATGGCTGCATTTCTTGCTGTTTTTTTCTTTTTCTCTTGCAAGATCAGGGATCAAACCTTGTGCTTGTGAGGCAGGTATGGCACCACTGAGCCAAATCCCTGGTTCAAAGTATTAGTACTCTCACCATTTTTCATGACAAAAGTATCTGTGAGTAACAGAGAAGTAACTAAAAGTAATGATAAACTATACATAGAAAAGGTGCATGGTAGAACTGGGAAGGGAAAGCAACTGGTAATTTGTTTTTACTACATTTTGTATCTATTTGATAATTCCTGTAAAGTAACTTTTGTGTTTTTAATGTTGTGACATGCATTAGTTTAGACTAATCTAATCTGAACAAATGAGAAATGCATCTTGGATTGGTGGATGAAGGACGTAGGAGATGTGACTCACTCACGGGCTTTTTCTGGGAAGAGCGGGTGCCCATCACAGTAGCGGGTTTCCTGCCATCTCCCCCTGAGTGCTCTGTGCAGCCCTGTCAGCAGGAAGGGACACTGGGGCTGTACTGGAGGCAGAATTCTCAGTGTCCCCTTGTGTCAGGGAGGCCAGAGCTGCAGCAGCTCACGCCAGGCCAGGTATGGCCCAGAGCACATTCTTCCCAACCCTTCTATTCCTCTCCTATCCCTCACTCTGACAAGTGCAAGCACTATTGAAGAAGCAGAGGAACTTGGCTTGGGGGAAATACTAAGGTGGGCAATTTTGATTAAGAGCCAGTGGTTTGTCTATTATGAAATCTTTATGAGAAGGGAGAATAGGCTTTGCCCTGCTGCTCTGTAATCTTGGGCCCTCAAAATTTTTCTGTACCTCATTTTTCTCTCATAAAATATGAGTTCAATTATTTATCAGTTGCAGCTCTATTACTTGAAAATAAGCTATCCAAGTCTTCTTTCCTCAGGCACATAGACCCAAAGGATGTTATTATACTTCACCAATGCAAAAGTTTGAAATACAGAAAATTCAAGGACGAAAAAAGGCCTCTTGATTCTTTATTTAGTCTTTCAGACTTTCTTTCCCAAGACCTTAAAGAAAAGTAGCTCTCCAAGGAAAGATAAGTTTCAAAGAAATCTACAGTGTTTCTGCAAACTGTGGATAAGTACATTTTTCACTGAAACACACAGATAGGAGGGAGATCTGCTGCAGCAGAAGCTTCTTTCTCTTGAAGCTTCACAGCTGGCATCTGCTGAGCAGTGTAGCTCAGCGCGAGGACTACTGTGTGTTCCCCTGAGAACACCAGCCATCCATGCCTCAGTGTGTAGCTGAGCCTTTCATTTTTCTTAGCTATTCACCTGAAACAATGACACGCACCAGTTGCGTTTTCACACAGCTGCTTATTTCGTCAGCTGTGCTCTCACCCCCACCACACCCGAGGCCTCAGTCTCGGGCCTCCGCGCTCGCACTCCATTGCCACTTCTGCTTCACACTGCAGCAGTCATCCAGCTGCCTGCCCACTGCCCGGCTGCATCTTGCTCAGCCTCTCCCAGGACTTCAGCCCTCCACCCATTTCCTCTTCCTTGAACTCTTCTATGCCATCCCACATTCTCCCTCCATTCTACCTTGTCCCCCTTACCCCCCCCCTCTCTCATTCATGAGCACTTGTGTCCTGAAACACTTGCTATGTCTTCAGTGTGGTCTTTCACATTCAGAATGTGGGTCTGGTTGGTACCGCTGCGGACAGGATCTCACAGCACTATCCCGTGCTGAGCTCTCCACAGGTGTCCATTTGCTTCTACCTGGAGCTATCACCATCTACTTCTGACTCCAAAATTCCAAGGCAAAACTTGGGGCTTTCTGCTTTTCTCCACTTGTCCTGCTCATATATTTAAGCTTTGAACATATAAAAAAAACTCCATTTTCCTCTTCTGTTTTGCATTGTGCTATGAAATTTTCCTCCACGATATTTTTCTCTCACTGTTACCAACTGGACTTCATTGCCTTTAGCCCAGTCTGTTTCTGTAGCTTTACTGTTGATTCCACATTAGTTATTTTTGTCATCTGAAGCCACCCTACCTTTCCACCAGGTGCACTTATTAATTTCTGACAATGGCTGCATAAACTCCCTTCAAAGTCATTTCCATTGCTTTCTGCATTGACCTGGTTCCTAAGGCCCTTCCTTCACAGAAAGTGTCAGTCTACCTGGTCTGGAGCTCACCTGCAGTGATCTGTATTAGCACAGCTCTTTCTGACGCAGTGCCCATATCTCTGCCACTGCTCTTATCAAATTTTTCCCATTGTTAAACATTACCTAATTTTCTCCTTAATTTCCATTTATTCTCCTTCCTGCCTTCTTGACTTCCTTCTATTGTCTATTTTATCAATTTATCTTTTTAATTTACTATTTATCTGTATATTTGGCACCAACTTCTTGAGCATCTCTTGTGCAGTGAGCATAGTGATGGATGTTGAAGTACAACAGGATGGCTAAGTGAGTCGTGCAGTTCCAGGCAGGGGGACAGGATGCTCAGAGTCCCGTGGCTGCAGTCATGAGCAGGAAGTACAGAGAGGAGTCTGGGGCAGCTGCTTATTTACAAGTCTTCTTCCAATTCCTTAGCCTTGTCAGAAATTTGGGGCCCTTACAAAGCCACGTATTTTGGCCAAATTTTAAAAACTGTTATATTGCGGAGAACAGTTTGGAGATTCCTCAAAAAGCTAGGATTGGAGGTCTCATTTGACCCAGTCATCTCTCTGCTAAGTGTATACACAAAAGAATTAAAAGACTCGTATCACAGTGGCATACATGCACCCATGTTTGTAGTAGCTCATTTTTGATTGCTAAATCTTGAAAACAACCCAACTGTCCATCAACTGGAAACTGGATAAAAAAGCTGTGGTTCTTCTACAGAATGGAGTATTACTCTCCATAAAAAATGATAAGTTTGAATCATTTATACTTCAATGAGAATACCTTGAGGATATCCTCAAAGTGAAATAAGTAGATCACAGATAGGTAAATATCACATCTTTTCTCTCGTATGAGAAAATAAAGATGTAAATGAGTTCAGAATTGTATGATATATATTGTGAAATAGAAAATACTCAAAGTGAAATAGAGTAAAGGTGGAAAAATAATGAGATTATAACAAAAAAGAAAGGAAAAAAAATTTATGTATATGAGGGGGTGGTAGGGTGGGTAGGGCTATGGGAAAAAAATGAGAATTAAGTTGTGTCATATACTGGTACAAATTCCCATTGTGGAGTGCAATTATGATGTGTATATGTAATGTACCAATAAATATTTCAATTTTAGAAAACACTTATATTGTAAAGTTCTTCAGAGCAGGCTACAGAGAGAGTTCTATCATAGTAATCACATGGATGAGCAACTCTCCTATTTCCTTTTTTCAACTTAATTTCCTGGCATATGTATTGTCCTACTACAGTATATTATGTTGTTGATTTGTTTATGTATTTTGTCTTCTTTCCAGGCTGAAAGCCCCCAAATGTCTACAGCTTATTTTATCTTTTTCTGTTCTCATAGTACTTAGTCTAGTATATAGTACTCTCAATTTTGTTTAAGCTCTACTGGGGATCAAACTCAGCCCTGAGGCTTCCCAGATAGGTGCAGTACCACTTGATCTAAGTCCTGGACTCTCTAATGTGTTTTGATTTTAAACAACATTTTGTAAAAATAGCATTCATTCAAACCTACCTTGTTTAGTATGCTTATTATTTACATACTAATAGTAGCTCCAGTTTTCATGCATTGATAGTGGCCCCACTCTGCAACTTGACAATGTTCCTTACAATGACACCTGTTTATTATTGGTTTCTATAAGCAAATTTGACCTTCAAGTGAAAGGAGCCATCTGGTCTGCCTCTTAATGTTTTAAGTCTTTAAAACAGAATTCTTTTTTTTTTTTAAACAGAATTCTACACTGTCGTCTTAGAGAAAGAGCCCGATTTTAATAAACTGACATTTTATCTCAGTCAATTTCCATCATTGTGACCAAACAGTTGGGCAAAACCAGCTCGGAGGGAAGATGTGTTTTAGCTCACAGTCTCTGCACGGCTCTGGAGTCGAGGCGGAGGAAAGTTGCTCACTTCACAGCAGTGAGAACAGTGAGGAGGAGCGATGGGATGTGGCCGGAGGGCCGGGGCTCCTGGGCAGACTGTCAGCCCGGACAGTCCATCCACTCTGAACTCTAGCGGTGTGCGGCGGGGCTGGTGCCCCTGTCCAGCCACCTTTGGGAAACTGGTTCTGAGCACAGGATGCTTTGCTGGACATCTCAGGTCCACATTCTAGGAACAACGTTATTTTATATCAACTTTTGGTGCATAAGCAAAATTATTTATAAATTCTTTATGTGCTTTGATTAAGAAATGAAATGATGTAAGCCCCTGATTTAATTGAAAATGTTAACAACTGCATATGAAATAAATTAAGAATGTTTAGTTAATTTAGTATGCCACTAACTCTGTTCTTAAAACAAATATCAATCCACTTAATGTTTTGTAAACAACCAGGGAAGTAGGTACTGTTGCTAGTTTATTTGTAGATGAAAAATCCATGGTTCTAGTACTTAATATGATTTTTCCCAAGTCACACAGCTGCAGTGACTGAGTCTGATACATGTAAATCACGGTCCCATGCACTTGAGTGTTCTGTCCTTCAGCCTCTCCTGTGTTTGCATATTATACTACACACACACACACACACACATATGCACAGCTGCTAAGTGATATTTAGAAAATTGAAAATGAGAGACTAACATCAAGAATGTTCTAGAAAATATTAAACAATCTAAAAGTCGGTTTTTTGTGTAGCCAGTACTACCGCACCAGAAGTGATGAATAATAACAGAGAAGATATTAGCTATAATAGTGAAATAATAGCTGTGTTCTTATACTGTTAATAGATCAGTAACTTTAGTATGCTGCATGCCATTCTAGATTTCACCCACACACAGTTTCATACTACCTCCTAGAGAACAGAGGATCACTCATTTTTGTTTACTTCTACCTTTGATGATATTTGCTCCTCCTGAAATACCTGTTGTTTAACATATTCCTGTTGCTCTGTTATAAGAAGAGTGAAAGTTTTCTTCGCGTAGAATGGCTGTGCCCTTGGAAAACCAGTATTCCCATGGCTTTGGAGTTTTTATCATTGAAATTCACTGGCTATCCCTCTAGGTCCATTCCACGTGTCTTTGAAACCTCTGGTCTCATACCAAAGGAATAGCTGATGGTGCAGATCACTTTTTTCTTCTATGAAGTTTCAGTTTTAGATCTTTGGATTACAGCTCCAGAAAGTTGATAGTGTCCTTGAGACATGGAAACGGTCATCTAAGCACTGCATGAATCACTCTGTCTTAGATGACAATCTAAATGACTCTGGTCATTAAAGTTAGTGATCACTGGCAAAGCCTTTGCGGCAGCCCATCTTTAAAGGCATCCTTTTCCCTGACATCCCACAAGAAAACTCGATCATTTCACAAGCATGAAATGTATCATTCTGCTTCTGGGAGTCTCAAGTTAAAATAAACATAAAGCAGAAAGCTGCAGGCACGTGTCTGACTGTGACTGTCACCTAACTGAGGTAACAGAAGAGGTCCATGGCTACGGCGAGGCTGGTGTTGTGTAGCTTTCCTACAGTAGGATGCTACACAGCCCTGACTGGATGATGCTTTCTGGTGGAGCAAATACACTTAATCGAAAGATGTAGGGCAGGGCACTGTACAACCAAAAAGATAAAATTCTAAAATCAGGGAGCAGGAAAAAATGGATTCAGACTAGTATGGACAGTTTTCCTACATTTTTAAACTTAGGAAATTTTGTATTTTGAATGTCTTCCTCATTGCACCCCTGGGAGCTCCATCTTCAGCGCATGTGTTTTATTTTATTTTGAGCCAGGGTCTGGGCTTCGTGTGTTTGTGCTGTGTTTCCCATCTCATGTCACATGCTAAGTGCTGGAGATTTTTGTACATTTTTGTTTACAGTGTATCACCTGACGTTGTTTCAGCTTTCTCCCCCGGCCGCTCAGAGCAAACCTGGCTGGGATGTGGCTATTCCGTGCACCTCCTCTCCCATTTTCTCCTTCCTCAGGCTCCTGGGAAGAGCTCTGAGCCATTTAACTGGCTTCTTCCTCAAGGCTCTGCTCTTGATGTCAGAAATAACTCTTATTCTTCCTGTGAGCATTTTTAATAGCAATCACTGGATTTTTCTTCCTGTAAATTCTTTACAAATTATGCTCACCGAAATATATTTTTCATAAACATGTAGGATACTGAGCTTTATTTACTTGAAATTAGTTTAAGTGACTTGAAGTGTACAATTCATTGGATATATATGCATATATTGAAAATCATTCGACCACCTCCACAATCATCATGGTAAATGTGCATCTCAGTCCTTTTCCCTGTAATGCATCTCATCTTTTTAGATAGTATATATTTATGACACATTTTTGCATATTTTTATTCATTTATTTTATATAATTTGTCCTGTATATATATTTTATAGGGTACAACAACAAGTCTACAATCCAGACCTATTGCAGTCTAATTGTGTTTCAGATTTATGTTTGTGTGAGTTCTCTCCTCATGTGTACAGTCAAGGTGAACTGAGTGTGTGCTGGAACAAGTTTTCCCCATGGTAATCCTGTGTCTCCTTATTGTGCTGTTCAAAAGGCGACATTGGCACTTGCTTTTGCTACATGCTTCACAGGCGTCCAAGGCCACTCTGAAGATATTCATTAGTAATGTTTCACATATAAACACAATTTTAGGATACAGTCGGATGTGGATAACTATGTCACCTGGGAGTAAAACAGTGAAAAGAACAAATACTCTTTTTTTGACAATACATACTTTTAACTTGTCACAGATTAATAGAAGCTTGTGCAGTTACTTTTTACAATATCTTTTCAAGACATAAGTGTGCATCTTTTATTTCCTCCACAATTTCATGCCAGCAAATGTGTCTTATGAGGAAATCATTAACCTATTAATATATTCAACAGATATTTTGCTAAATGCCTGGTTCCAGGCAGATATTAAGTACTCACAGGGACAGAAAACAGACAAAAACTCTTGCTCATGGAAATTTTCCTTCTAGCAGGATGCAGTAACAATTGAGCCCTTAATGTGGTACACTGAAATAAATGGTGTGGAAGGAAAAAGTATGAAAAGAGCATAGGGCATATTAGTAGGGGTATGAATGAGATGGTGAAGCAGACAAAGAAGAACCTCCACCAAGACCTTCAGCTTCTTCGTCAAGAAGAAAGAAGATGTGGGAATGAGCAGTGAAGCTGTGTGGAGGAAGAATCCAGTGCAGACAACCACAAGAGCTGGTGACCTACCAAGGGGCTGTGCCTGTAGTTCAGGGGTAGAGTGCTTGCCTAGCACATAAGAGGTCTTGAGTTCAATCCCAGCACCACAAAACAGAACAAGCAAATGTCTGCAGCAATGGGATCCAGACAGGACTAGGAAGAGACAGTCAGCTGGCTGGAAGCTGTGCCTGGGAATGGTGATGGTCAGGTAGCCGCTGGGACACTGGGCTCTTACTCCATGAGGACCTGGGCACCTTTGCTGAGGTGTTCAGAGAGAAATAGTTTCACCTAACTTCTGTTTTAAAGATAACTTCCTGAATGCTGTATGGTGACATACTGCAGTTGGTCAAAAATTAAATAGATATACACAGCATGATGCTTTGCGTTATCACAGATGACAGTGTTGTCAGCAAAGCAGTACTGGGGTGGGGCTTGAAGTACTTCAAGGTACAGCTTGCAGGATGTGTTTGGTGGGCTGAATGTGAGGTACGAAAGGGAAGACTCCAGAGTGATCACATTGTTTTTGGTCTGAACATAAGAACGGGTTGCACACTCACTGAGCTTGGGAAGGGAACAGACTGGCCAGATTCTGGGGAGGTCAGTACATATTCAGTCAGTCAGAGTTACCTGTTCTACAGTCCTGGTGAGATGTAAAACTAAAAGCTGTTCAAACAGAAAGCCTGGGACTAGAAATGCAAATGCCACTCTCGTCTGTGTGTGGGTTTTATTTAAAGCCTTAGACACCACATAGCTTCCCTTTTGGCTAAGGATGAAGTCCACGGATGGATTCCTTAGAAGCTCTGTGGTGTGAAGCCCAGCAGAGGCATAATGACCACAAAAGCAGAGTGAAACTGAGCAGGGTCATCAGCAGGAAGGAAGAGGAAGCAGGTGCAGGGCCTGGAAGTTGGAACTGATGATACATTCAAGTTGGCCATGTCATAAGCTTCAGGTAAATCAAGGACTAGGATGGAAACATGGATAAAATTGTGATTTGGAGGAGATAAAAGGCTGATTGAGGTATTACAAGAGAGAAGGGGAATGCAAGAAGGAATTATCTTTTTAACAAAGAAAATGGGGCCACAGCTAGACAGAGAAATGTGGGTAAAGAGACCTTTTTTCAGGTAATAATAATAATGATAGTATTTCTGTAAAAAATGATTATAGAAAGAAAAATTGAGATACAGAAGAGAGGCTGCAGAAGATCTGGTGTTTGATAACTTCTGAAGAAGCTTTGATTTAATCATGTGCTTGTCTTAAAATGAGGTTTTGGTTATAGAGCTGTGGTTGGGGGTTTTGGGTGACGATTTCTATGAGGATGTCAGAAAAGTTTTTTATTTTTCCAAACAGAATAGGCCATCTTTACCAGTGTAGCATAAAAGGATCTGCAGAGTTTGGTCACTCTCTCTTCTTTATCTCTGCCTGTCTCTCTCTGCCTCTCTTTCTAATTTTTCTGCCTCAGTCTCTCAGTCTGTCTGTCTGTTTCTGCTCTGGCTTCAAGGGTCTTCAATGACTGGAAGCCTCATGCTCTTGCTTATCCTGGCCTCTACACATGTACTTCTACCAGCTGTGTACTTCGCTTCACTCTCCTGTAACACTTCTCACTAATACCAGTGTCTCTTTGTCAGTGTGTTCATTTGATTAAATAGCAGTTTTTACCATTTGACTTAAATCTAATGAGGTGGAATGAGTCCCTAAAATGTATCATGGTCACATGAATGACAGTAATGTTGACTAATTTCTAAAGATTGACAAGTATATTGCAAACTAAACACAATAATATGTACAATTTTATAATAAAACTTTAATTTTATAGTAAAACACATGCAATGTGGTGCCCCTTGTTGTTCAGCTTGGCTGCCTGGTGGCAGGAAGGACAAGATTATTGCCAAGACTATGCTGTGCTGTGTGCTCTGGGTACCTTACACTCGGGCACATTGTAATCTCAAGAAGACATAAGTTGTTTGGCATGGGAAGAAGATGTTCTAGTACTCCTTTCAAAAAGAATGAAGTGGATTCATAGACAAAATGTTGTTTAGACATTTGAAAATAGGTTTAAGTTTTTAAAAACCCTTAGTATGGACACCACTGTTAGCTTTGACAGCACCACCTCATATACTCATATTCTCAATGAAAAATAAGGTCTCACTGGTCTTAAAAATGTATATTCACTGGAGCATGTTGATGTTGAAGCTGAAGGTTTGTCAGGGTTGAGGGAGCAGAGGGCTGAAAGACAAGATTTAAGTGAAATGGAGTTGAATCAGTGAGTCTGTGGAGATTCACATGCGCACATAAACAAGAAATCAAGAGTTGAAGAGTGGCAGACTAATATTTTATGGATCTTAAAAGTCAGGACACTTTCAGCTCTTTCTAAGACCTAGACACATAGGCCATTGCATCCAAAGGAATGGAGTAAAATGAATGCTTTGACTCTCGTCTATGCTACCGTGGGATTGACAAGAGAGTTGTAGAGAGTCCGGGTCTCAACTCCATAACTGAGAGATTGAGACTGTGGTGTTTTTCTACATGTGCCCACTCTGCAGCTGAAGTTCAAGTGTTTAGATGCAAAGAAAAGAATTTATTTTTATTACTCTATAATTAGAAAACATCTCACCAGCAATTACACAGCACTGAGCTGAAGTCATTCTTTTGGTGGATGTCCTGGGAACTCACAAGTTTCTGTCAATGTCCCCTTCATCAAGCTGTTTTTAGGTCATAGCTATCATGCCAAGACAAAGTGAGACCCAAACAGCTCTGCACTTACATGTATTGGCTGTACACATTAGTGGTGTTGGGTGTGATACTGTCATGCAGACGTACAGAGAGCACAAATCATGTCTTACCTTTGTCCCTCCTTTTTTCTTTTTTGTTTCAATACATGAGAGAGAACTCCTGATACTTATCTATGTCTGGCTTACTTTGCTCAGCTACATATTCTATAGTTCTATCCATGTTATTGAAAGTGATAAGATTCCATTCCTCAATTAAAAAACAAATGATGGAAATTAGCACTCTCTGAAAGTCCTGACAGATTTGTCAAAAATTATCTGATGCATAGTCCAGTGCAGCAGTAGGTCACTTGGATCTTCTATGGAGCATTAATTGAAAGAGGGAAGGGAATCTGGGCATTCTATTTTAAGAAATATTTGATATTTCAGGAAGAATTTATCATTTTTCAAAGATACATCAGCTTTGGAAAACTGAATGTAACAGTGGGTCAGTGCTTGATGTTTTGACCTGTGATGAATAAAAGCAAAGCTCAAAATCCCCAAATCATCATGACGAATGACTTCTTTTTGAAAAACAATTTAAGTAGTTATAAAGAAGACAAGGTAGATATTTATGTGCTTGAGTACAGTTATTCATACCTAAATTCCTGCTTTTGATGAATATAGAACAAGAAGACAGTTATTGACAAATGCACTTAGCAATTTTAAGTAGTCCTTTTGTGAGATCTGCTTTTGATTGAAATATAATTAAGAGTTCACTTAAAAGTCAAATTATTCAGGTTAGCTGGGATTAATTTTTCAACATTCATATTTAAATGAATACCATTTACTAAAAGCTCAATTTTTCACTGTGATTAAAATAGAAAATAATGTTCTGAATGGGACTTACTATTATTAGGAGATGAAATAAAATGATCTCATATGAGATGAAACATAATAATGAGTATTTCAGATAAATAGCTACATCTATTGTTCAGACATGTAGAGTTTCCAAAATTATCAGTGGGTAGAAATATACTTTGTCTAGGGAAGCAATAAACAGTTAAAATAGTACTATGAAAGCAGAGGTAATAAGTGCTATCTAAAATTCTATTTTCAAAAATAATAGAGATAGATGATGTTTATTTATGTTAAGAAAAGTCTTGATTTCTTATGAATCCTAATTATTTCCATCATCAGAGTTAGTTAAGGATCTCCATTCGCAAGTATTATTTTTGAAATTTTTCAGATCTTTAGTGGGATCAGAACTGGAAATGCCTTACCCTTTAATAGCTCAAGGACAATAAAATGCTAAATAGAGATGGAAAAGAAGAAAAATTTTAAATAAGTAAAGGTCCATATTCAGAACTGGAATATGTCATGTGAACCAACTTTTTCTATAACACAGATCTCTCAGTTCCAACCAACTCCTTGTCTGAAAGTAATATGTTCAAGTTGGAACTTCTTGTTCTCTTTGCATATTATTTACTGTAAGACAGTTATCAATAATACCTCCCAGATAAAATTGAAAATTAATTCTTCATAACCTTAGGAAACTCATTAGTGATGAAGACATAAGTGAAGAAGAGAAAACATGGTAAGGGAGAAACTTAGAGGTCAGAAAGGGAATAGTTGTGAAAGGGAAGTAGCCCAAAAGATCAGATTTTTGAGGAAGGCAGATGAAATGAAAAATAAGTTGTATTCCAATTTACCATAATCATTATCCAAATTTTATCCTAATTTACAATCTCTACCACAAATGGTATTTGCATCCACCTGTGATGAGTGTGCCAATTTCTCCTTCAGATTATGAGATTTTTTTCCTTCCTTCCAATGCTACCTTTCACTCAATTTACAGTGATGTTGACTTGGAAATGTTGCTTCATGACAACACTGTTAATAGGATCATGTTCCATGTATTAGTGTCAACTCAATAGCAACATTTTTGTTAAAGCTTTAGTGATAAGGAACATAAATCAGTTACTTGTAATTGACACACACATACATCTCTTAAAACATATTTTAAATTGGATCTTGTCTTTAACATATACAGAATTTAGTAAGATTGAAGAAAATTCATATAAGAACTCTTAAGTTAGTGACATAAGCATTTTTAAAAGACATGTGAAAGTTATTTTAAAGTCATGATGACATTTACATTTAGCTATATTATTAAGATAACTCATTTAACATGAATAAAATACATTATTGGTATTTCTATTTATGCAAAAGTCTGTATCTTTACAATCTCAGTAAAGACTCTTCCATTTTTTCTTTCATTTTATAATTACTTGACTAATTATTTTCCTTCTTCAGCTGCACTTTTAATTTCAATTTTTCTTGCAAGAGGATTTATAATTGACACATCTCTGAATATCCCAGTTGCTTTGATTTCAGAGTGGGAGTCCTGTGTTAGAAATAAGGAAAAATGTTTCCCCCAAAATCGTTAATCAGCAAAGATATAGTAAGTATGTAGATGCACACATAAACACATACTGCAATTTACATCTGGTATGGTTAAGACCAATTTTTGCTACTTTTTCAATAACTTTTCACATTCTAATGTTTCAAGTTCTTCACATTACCTTGTTTAATCTAATTTTCTCATTAGATCATTAAATTGGTTAGAGTACAATACTACTAATAAGGTCTAATAAGGTCTGCTAAGAGTAGGATTTATACTTCAGCTATCCTCCTCATGGCCACATATTCCCTCTTAACCTTGGCTGTGTTTGAATCTTCACAATATTTGTTTTAAAAAAAACAAAGCTGATGAAGAAGTAGAAGTGGAAAAGTCATTACAAGTCAGTTTGTTTATAATCTGAAAAAATGAATTCAAAGAATCTCATTCTGTCTCTACCCACAGCCTGTTTTTTTCTCAAGGAACAAGGCAGCATTTTCTCCTTCAGGACATTAGATCCGCATCTCTCCAGAGCGGGGGAGCCTGCACCTGTTGTGTGATTCTTGCGTGCTAGTGGCCTCTGAGTACTCAGAAATATGATTGGTTTAGATCTAAAGCAAGACTTCCTCAGGAGGACTTCCTACAGAAACTTTTAACTCAATGGTTTATGCTCTTAAGTCAAAATAGCCATCTCTGTCTTCATAGGAAATACATGCGTGAATTGGAACCCACAAGACAAATGAATATATGTCCACTGAGGGCCATGTATGTAACCTTTCAGGCTGGATTTTTTAAAATTATCTTTATTGGTACATTATGAATACACATGATAATCGCATTCAACATTAAGAGTTTGTACTAGAGTATGACATGACTTGATTCTCATTTTTCCCTTTTCCTCCCGCCCTGCATCCCCCACCCTCTATATACACAATCTTTGTTTTCTTTTTTCTTTATATTACCACATTCATTTTCCCCTTGTTATTTACACATACACTCTTTCCTTTTAAATATTTTATACTTTGCAATATCAACTATACCTACTACAACTCAGTTACAACTTCATATTCTCATATCAGAGAAAAGATATGATATTTACACATCTGTGACCTGTTTATTTCACTTATGAGAACATCATCAAGCTACATCCATTTGAGTATGAATGACTCAATCTTATCATTTTTAATGGCAGAGTAATGCTCCATTCTATAAAAGAACCACATATTCTTTATCCAGTCTCCAGTTGATGGACATTTTCATTGCTTCAAAGACTTAGCTTTCATAAACTGAGCTGATATAAACATGGGAGCACATATGTCACTATGAAATTACTCTTTTAATTTCTTTGTGTATACACCTAGCAGAGCAATGGCTGGGTCAAATGGGACCGCGAATCCTAGCTTTCTGAGAAATCTCCAAACTGATCTCCACAAGGGTTGTATGAGTCTACATTACCACCAGCAAAAGAGAAGGGTTCCCTTTTCTCCGCAGCCTCCCCAACATTTGTTGCTGGCTAATTCTGACATGGCAGACATTCTTTGTGGAGTTAAGTGAAATCTCAATGTTGTTTTCGTCTGCATCTCTCGAATGACTAGTGATGTTGAGCATTTCTTCATATCCTTCTTAGCTGCTCTGACTTCTTCCTCTGAAAAGTATCTGTTCATTTCAGATGCCCATTTTTGAATTGGGTCTTTAAATTTGGGTGGGCTGATTTTTTTTTAAGCTCTTTATATATTCTAGATAGTAGCCCTTTGTCTGAGGAACAGGTGGTAAAGATTTTTTTCCCACACTGTTGGCTGCCTTTTCACTCTGTTGGTGGTTTCCTTTCATGCTGGACTATTTTAAGAAAATTAATTTGTAAATAAAATGTTTTCATAAGATATACTGCATTTTTTAGGAAAAATAATATTTTAACATAGTATATATAGATTAAACATTTTAATGAGTGTACGTGAATAGTGTTTTTAAATATGATAGTTGTTTATAACCTTGCTGAGAAAGAGCCTTTTAATAGCAAGCGAAAATGATATGTTGAGACATTCAATTCATGGTTCTGATCAACTCTAAAAGTTGAAAATAATATCACTAAAGTGAAATATCATGATGCCATTTATATTATCCAGCAAGTATTGTATTTGGTAGGTAAATGCTCATAAAGAATGAAGACATTTGAAGTCATAGTCTTCATTATCTTTGTTTATTATTATTATTATTATTATTATTATTATTATTTATTATTATTATTATTTTGAGACAGGATCTCACCCTGTAGTTCAGGCTGGCCCTGAGCTCAGCCTCAAACTCACATCACAGTAATCCTCCTGCCCCTGCCTCTTCAGTGCTGAGATTACAGATGTGAGCCACCACGCCCAGCACTGTAGTATGTGGTATTAGTTGCTGCTGGATGAGAGTATTTATGCCCAGTATTGTTTGTGGTTATTGGAGAATTGAACCCGGGCCCTTGTGCTTGCAAGTCAGGTGCCAGAACCACTGAGCTAAATCCTTGACCCTCTTTGTATATTATTAAGATATTATATTGATTAGATAAATATAATTTAGTTTATTAAGACAAAATTAATATTTTACAATTTACTAAAATCAGAAAAAGGAATCATTTCCTTAGCAGTGACTACTGAGAACAAATAATCACTTAAAATGATTCTACCCTAGTGTTCCTGGAAAAAACATTCATTGTCATTACATCAAAAAAATGAAAGGAAATGGGTTATTTTTTCAGAGCTAGTAAAAAAATCAATAAATGAAAAATGAGCTATCAATACATTTGTTATTATTGAAAGTACAAAGGAAAATCTCTTCATCTTTGAGTGGAAGAGTGTTACCCATCCAGTGTCTTTCCTCCCTGTGCCCAATATTCGCCCATCCAGCTGCAGTGCTTCCTTCCAGAGGCAGTTACTATGAATTGCTAAATGAATGCCCAGTGAATATGCTGATCTGCAAGGCAACCCTGGTTATAAGTCAACATAATTGTGGCGCAAAGCGAAATGCATGTGCACTTACTGTAGATTATAGGCTCTCTGTCATGATTCCGTGTAACTCTGACCAGTCTTTCCATTTATATAATACCCAGAGCCACAGCGTGCTACAGAAGCGTTAGGACATTGCCAGTGTTTTACTTCATTTAGTTCTTTTAATTTTGAGTATAAAGAGGTCAAGTCTGAACCAGGTTTAGATGTCTCTGGATCAACACAAAGATAACAAATGACCCAATATGAATAATTACTCAACCTTCATCTTCTGAATGTGGATGCAAATTGTTTTAATCTGGGTAAAATAAACCATGGTGAACATAATAATGGCCCTATTCCTAGGATTCAGGGCATGTGTACTTGCATATATAGTATAATATTGAAGTCTGGACAAAGTGTCTTCAAATATTTCGAGGGTTCCCTGTTGTGACTGTATGAGCTATATTCAAATTTATAAAATAAAGTAACTTAAAAACAGTAACCACTTTATATGAGCCTGGCGGGAAGATCATTTCCAAGAAGACACCTTCAGGAGAATCCTTCTGCATTGCCACTCCGCCTTCTCTGATTCTGCATTAGGTTCACAGAGTGTATTCTTGGGGAGTCCATCTGCTCAGTGCTGATGGCCTGGAAAGGAGGCCATTCTCTAGAGATACATTACTAATGTGAGACAGTGCTAAGATCATGCTGCAGTTCACCAGGATATGTGGATACTGTTTATAGAATAAAAGGTCAGATCTCAGGCCTTTCACTGCTAGACAAATAAGAATAGTAGAAATATTTTTCCTAGATTGAATTACTTTTTAATCAAATGATTCATATATCACTTGAGAAAACTGAAATCATTTAAGAATCTTACAACATTCATTAATATAATCTCAGCTCTTAATATAATTGATATATCCTACTTTAGGAGTTTAGGCAGTTCAAAAAATCAGTCCACTCAAATTTAAAGACCCAGTTCAAAAAAGGGCACCTGAAATGAACATACAGTTTTCAGAGGAAGAAGTAAGAGCAGATAAGAAGTATATGAAGAAATGTTCAACATCATTGGTCATTCAAGAAATGTAGATGAAAACAACTATGAAATTTCATCTCACTCCACAAAGAATGGCTGCTATCTCAGAATGCCAGCAACAAATGGTGGGGAGGCTGTGGAGAAAAAGAAACCCTTCTCCACTGTTGGTGGGAGTGTAGACTTGTACAACCTCTGTGGAAATTAGTGTGGAGATTCCTCAAAAAATTAGGATTATAGGTCCCATTTGACACTGCTATTCCTCTGCTAGGTATATACACAAAAGAATTAAAAGATTCATATCACAGTGACATATGTGCACTCATGTTTATACAAGCTCAGTTTGTGATTGCTACATCTTGGAAACAACCAAAATGTCCATCAGCTAGAGACTGGATAAAGAAGATGTGGTTCTTTTATAGAATGGAGTATTCTGCCATTAAAAATGCTAAAATTGAATCATTCATACTCAAATGGATGTACCTTGAGGACATCCTCATTAGTGAAATAAATATGTCAGAGATGTGTAAATATCATCTTTTCCTCTGGTATGAGAATATGAAGATGTAAATGAATTCTAATATATATAGTATATATTGTGAAATAGAAAATATTTAAAAGGAAATAGGATGAAGGGGCAAATAATGAAGGGGAAAAGAATGTGATAGTGATAAAAGGAAAGAAAGCCTGTGTACATAGGGAGTGAGGGGTTCTAGGGTGGGTGGGGGAATGGGAAAAGTAGGAATCAAGTCGTGTCATGTACTGATACAAATTCTCATTGTTGAATGCAATTATGATGTGCATATATAATGTAGCAATAAAGGTTTAAATTAATAATAAATAAATAAGAAAAATGTCTCGCCAACCTCAAATTACTTTAAACATCAATCTTATATAAAATGTGATTGGAAAATAGTTAGCATGTTTCAATTTTTTAAATTGATTGCCTTAAAAGACGTGTTACCATTAATCCCCCTGACTCTGCCTATCTGGCCCAACACACTTATCTCTATGATCTTGCCCCTTCCTGAGGCTGTTATGTAAGACCTGGTTAGTGAGTTCTTTAGCTGCTCTACTGTGACTACCTTTATCTACTGGACTGAAGCAAAGTGCTTACTTTGTACAGTCATTTGGAGTTTGGAAAGCACCAGAAGTCACATGATGCCAGATCAAGTGAACTGATGAATTATGAGCCTGCCTTGGTGTTGGATGGCACTTGGCAGCAGGAATCACTGAATATTTTATTAAGATATGAAAGAAGACTTCCAGATCTTCCTCAGAAAGTGGGAAGAATAATGGGATAAGTATGTGTGAAGCAAGGGGGTTGCTTGAACAGGGTCAATGACAATGTGTTCTTGGTGTAATGTAGTTTTAAATTTAAATATTCACTGTGTATTTTGATCATTCAGTGAGACTTCAAGATAAGATGCTTGATGTTAGATCAGCTAGAACAAGGAGACATTGTTCAGCACAGTTTCCATGCATGTGTGCCCTGCTGGGAGATCCAAACCAGCAGATCCAAACTGTCAATGTGGACTGATACTACTTCTCTAACTCCAGCTAGATTTATATCACCAAGACATTTCTAGTCACTGTTCCTGGTCTCTGGCATTCACAGAAAAAAATATATGTAAATGATGTGTACTGCTTCCACATTTTCTTCTTTGTGTAAAGTTATTGCATTTTTAAGGTTGTTTCTTCAATCATCATACTATAATTAACTTTTCTTATGCAAATATGTGTAGATTAAATGAGTTATGAAGGAACCAAATTATACTCTGAACTCATGTAAACATGAAATATGATTCTACATTCTTTTCATATTTTCCCTAACTCCACCATTTCAAGTTCCATCTCCTTAGTTTATCCTTTGAAGCTCTTGTGTTTCTACTTTGCTTCTATGACAGAGACCCTAACTTCTGCCATCTCTTAAGTTCTAAGTAGTTGTTTTTGTCTACTTTGCATGAAAATATTTCAGGTATAGATTCTTCATCTATATTTAAGTTTTTTAGTTCTTTGATTTTTTTTCCATGATCTTGATTTGATTTGATTTGGGCTAATAGAAGTTTTCTTGCATATTATCACTTTGAGTAAAGATGCTTGCTTTGACCTGTCCCCAGAATTCCTAAGAGCACTATGGGAGTGTGAGCTGGCAGAGGACTAGCATTTTGGAACCATAACTCTCCTTCTACTCTGCAAGGAGACCCACTGCCTGTGCTTTGAGACAGGTCCAGGGGAAGCAGTGACACTTTCCATGATTCCATGTCCTTGCACTTCATTTTCCTCCAGCACATCAGAAAAGTGAAAGGAGTGACTCACTTCCCCCATGCTACATGAGAAGCCTGACTGTGTGGGAAAAGCCAAGAATCCACTAACTTGACACTGTCTGTCCTGTCTTCCTTGAGAAGCAGCTCGGGGCTCTTATGTTCACTTCTCCACTCAGTCTGAGCATGTCATTCCGGTGAGGCTCACGGCTTTGTCCCCAAGACCACATGCTGCCTATCACTGCCTTGTGGTGTGTCGCTCTTCCCTTGTCCCCTGGCTCATATAAGTTCCACTATTCTTGGCATTCTGTGTGCTGTGCTGTGCTTCACAGATGTAGCCATTTTCTTGTTCTGCCCAAGGTGAAATTTTCTTTCCTCTACTACTGTCCTGACTGATTATTTTCCACAGGAAGAAGAAAGCAGAGACTGGCTTGTTTTAATATCTTTAAATGAAAATTTGGACTAAATTTAACTACGGTCAGTGTACTTTGAAATGCTGCTGTAAACACAGTTGCTTCATCTGCTGTGGAAGAATATCACCTTGTTTGCAGGACAGGGAACAATGTGTCATTTCTTACCTCAACTTCACACCCCTTATTTTAAGAGTGAAATATCTGAATAAAGAGGATATGTTGAGTGAAAGAACTGCAGAAGTGTGCATGAAAATACAATAATATAATTTGAAAATTATTTTTATTTGGCTATGAACTTAAAGTATTAAAATCTACATGCTGTCAAAACTTCATTTCCATTTTGAGAAATTAAAAAACTTTTTAGCTCCCTCTGCATGACCTTTCTGCTTATCAGTCCATCACCAGACAAAGTCCAAGGCAGTTCCCCAAAGAGAAGATGGGACCTCAACTTGCTCTAGTCTAGGTTTTTCACTAATCACCACAGAGCAGCATTTCAACGTACATTAGTGAGAAGCACAGATGGATTTGTTAGGCAGAAGCAAAAAGTGTGCCCTTAAGATAAAGTACACCCCCGAGAGGGGCACTATTGGCTAAAAACAGGCGTATGTATGTGGTCCTATGGCATCATCAACACAGATGACCTGGGGTACTTTTTAGATATTCCTTGTTGGTCTACTGTCTCTTTCCATGAAGTTGGGTGTTTATTACTGGGCTATAGCAAAAACTGGCTTTATCTAGTAGGGTCAATTTTAAACTACGTGTGTTTGAAATAGGATGTTTCTTTGAGAATAGAAGCCTTTGGGATTTACAGATTTATGATATCATCATAAAAATATAAGCCAAATGTATAGACTTATTGTAGATGCTGATGTATAAGATAGTTAGCATTTAGAAGTGAGGAACTTGGAGGAAAAGAGGCTTCAATGACTACAGAAGGCCTTGTAGCCTCGCTGTGAAAGTTAAATTGGGTTCTCAACCTCACTGGCTTGAGGACCACCAGGGCCTCAGCATCACACACTTCTGCGTGTGCCTGAGTAGGTCGTGCCTGTGACCTGGGCACTAGCTCTGGTCCCTGCCCTTTCATCTTTGGCTTCCTCTGATTTCCAGTTCCCTGATCTCTCTGCTTTGTGTCTTGGCTGCCACAGCTGAGCAGTTTTGTTCTGAGGAGCTTGCCATAACGTTCCTTCCTTAGAGACAACCACCGACTGATCCTCTGAGACTCTAAGTCAAATAACCCTCTTTTGCATTTTACATGTTGACAATTCCAAGAAATAAGAAAGCAGACTGATGTGCTTGGGTAAATTTGATTATGTCTGAGATGAAGTTTTTTTATTATTATTATTACAGTTTTCAAATTATAATTTGTCTTTCTACTTGTCCTTATTTTTCCTATTTACTTCTTAAACAGGAACATTTCTTCTGGAATCTTTCTCAAATGCTTTTATTAGAAGAAATGTATTATTTCATATAATCATCCACCCCAATAACCAGTAACTACATACAGAACAAGACAACTAAATAGCTTTTCTGGGTAACGAGCTCCCTGGCTCTTTGCTTTTCTTGGATAAACAAAATTATTTGCCTTTCTTGGGGGTACATAAATTTATCATTTGATTTGAAGGGCTGCTGCTTTTGATATTAGTAACACCACATACTAATGCCATGACATGTATTAATGATTTTTACTATGAAGTTTAGGACAAGACTGAAAGGTCAATAATAGATGATATGCTCATACATTACGATGACCTTGGCTACAATTAAATTCATTTCATATTTATTATAATTAAAATATAAATGTTTGTGAAACTGTATTCAAATAGTCTTATAGCTTATTCTTATGCTATAAAATTGAAGTGTGATTTGGATAATATAAAGTAGATGAATATAAAATTTCCTATATAATGTACATCATTAAGGGAACATTTGAAAAGAGAGTTATAGTTTAACAACACTGTATTTGCTCTTCTTGAGGACAGAAGATAGGAAAGAGACTGAGTGGTTCACTGAGGTGAGGATTGTTTATGGCCGTGGCGAAGAAATAGATACGGGCTTAAGGGAGCCTTTTTAAGCAGGGCTAGACGCTCTCTCCTTTGAAAGCTTAGTTTGGTGCCTGGGAACTGTTGCAAGCTTTCCTCAGAGTGGATTTATCTTTGGGAATCACTGAGGAGCTTGAACTCCTACTCACTCTCTTCAAACATGCCCAGGGGTTTAACTAGGTTTTAAATATATCTGTCATAGCAACTACCTAACCTTATCTTGGGTTCCTGTGAGCAAACACACCAAAGCAATCTTCCAAGGCTATTTTGGTAAATGCTGCCTCGATTCTGAGTCTCCACTTTTAAACACCCAAGTTTACTGTTTTGTGAAAAGAAAAAAAAAAAAATCAGAAAGAGAAAAAAGCGATGTTTAGGGGGAAATGGGTAGAAGGAACTGCCAACCTGAGCGATGGTGAGTTACAGGAGCAGCAGAAACCCGCAGACTGCAGGCCGTGCCTCAGAAGTCGGCCACAGACCGGAGAACGGTCTTAGCATAGCTTCGCGAATAACTGCAGCTTGATTTCCAGTAGCTTTTCCAAACCGAGGTACAAGTTAGTGAGAGAAACATAGCCCAGGCCGCCTAGAAAAAGCCTCTGCCCTGTCTTTCCATTCTGCCTAACTGCTTACTGGAATGATTGGAGGAGGAGTATAGCTCCTGCCGTATATGCACTAAACTACCTGATTTTCTTTCTTTCTTTTATCCTTAAGGTCATAGTAAAGGAAGTAAACAACTCTTGATTCTTGAACTGAACACAATTTCATTTCCTCCTTTCTCACTCCACAGTTACAGCAGTTTCCAAATCCTACCAATTCAGGTAGGGAAGGGTGTGTAACCACATAAGCCTTTTATTTGGCGAACTTTTATTAATAAATGTGCATTGATGTAGAAGAGCCAAAGGAGATATAGAAACAGCGTCGGTGTAAGTCAGAGTCGAGGCATCTGAGTATTCTCCATCTGTTACTCACCCTCTGACTTAGTCAGCGGAAGTTGCGTCACTTTGCTACCTGTGGCAAGCAAAATGGACGCTACAGTTTCTAGTAAATTAAAGTACTGGTTTAATATTATTAGTGTGTCTGCTTGTGCTCATTCCCACTTTCTTTGCAAAATACTTTTATATCAAAATGGATACAATAATCTAATGCAAAGCAAAAGCTAAAAGTGAAATCAGATTGGTTCTCAGTTGCCAGACATCAACCCAAAAAAGAAAAACTCAACTAAAACTAAAATTTTCACATGATATGCAAGACACAGACACTCTTTTCTGTTACACATTCACGCCCACGCACAGATGAACCCAGGAGACCTTCTCACAACAAACCATCAAAGGATGAGTCCCGTTTACCGTCTGTGGGGCTCTCACAGGGCTTTGGTGTGTGTGCTCTTAGGAGTTTCAGCACTGTCTGTTCCTGTTTCCGGGCCAGCTAGGTAAAGCCGTGTTCTTTCACCCTTCTACTTCACTGCTGCCATATATTTTGGATAAAGTTTACTTCAAAACAAGAACAGCAACGCACATGGTTTCTGCTGGGGGCTTGGGTCAGCGGTCCTGGGACCCGCGTCGCTGGCACACGATCCTGAGGTCAATCCCCAGTTCCAAAAATTAAAAATAAAAATAAAAAGTACGTGGCTTCTCTGATGATTGCTGAATACTTAGAATGTGAAAAATGGCAGCATTATTCCGAAAATTCAGTTTTACCATTTCCCCTGAGCATGTTTGCCTTCTCATTTCCACAAGTGTGTAGGAATAAGAGGGGTTTTGTTTGGTTGGATTTGTTTTTGTTGATTTTGTTAGATTTACTGCATTTTAATTTTATTTTTTTACAATTGGTGCTTGCAGGATAGGATATTTCCATTCATCTTAGGGAACTGTACATTTTTAACATCTCTCAATCATTTGCAATCTCTTCTTTTCCCCCTTATTGATTCCCCTCTCCAAAAAAATCTGCCTTCATTATTTTCCAATTGTATTTTGAGTTTTTCATATAAGAGAAAACATATGATATTTAACTTTCTATTTCTATTTCACTTACCTCACTTAATATCATGGTTCAAGCTCCATCCATTTTCCATCAAATGATGATTTATTCTTCTTTGTGGCTGAATAAAGTCCCGTCTGTGTGTATGTAACAAATTTTCCTTATCTGTTTGTCTGCCGCTGATTTGATTTTCGAACAGGCTGAGGGAGGTGACCACTTTCACTCCCCCTTGTGGGCACACCAGTTTTTCCCAACACCAGTTGTCTAAAAGGCTCTCTCCTCTGTCTGTTTGTTAAAAGTTAGATGGCCGAGGTGAGTGCTTGTTCCTTCTTTTTCTGCCCTGGAGTGAGAGCTTCTGATGAATGACTTCTGCCTGGACGCCACCTTCCTTCTGGGGGGTCCTGACCTCCTGTTGGTAGTGCCCACTCACAGGCCTGCTCCTCACTGGCCATTACAAAAGCAATGAAATTATAAAGAATATGATATAAAAGGCAAGTTTTAGAAAAAAATGAGTAAAGGATTACATTTGGCAAGACAGAATGAAGGAGGAGCAGAAAGAAGGAGGGATGGGAGTAAAAAAGTAAAGAAAAAACAAACAGTAGTATTAATAAGATAAAAATATGATAAATTTTATCATGTAACTGGTGAGAAATTAAGTCCAAACAAGAAGCTACCTAAAATAATTTCTCATAATCTAAGAGTCTTAAATAAACAGGAACTAATACTTGTTAACCATATTCTAAAATTAAATAGCCAGTAATTAAACAAATAAATACAGTTGATAAATCTTAACATAAAATATAGGAAATAGGAAGTAGTAAAAACTAACATTTAAAAAAGCAATAAGTGAGGAAGAGTAAAAACATAAATCTTACCTACACAATAATCCACACAAAGCTGAACTCACTTTATCCTGTACTTCGGTAATTAATATATAAATCATGTACATTTTATTATTCTTATTAACAAAAGCAATGATGCTTCATCTGCAAACACAGCAAAATACTAATTTTTGTTCTTAAGAAATGTTACACTAGGGCCAGGGCTTTAGCTCAGTGGTTCTGGCACCTGCCTTGCAGGTGTATGGCCCTGGGTTTGATCCCAGTAACCACATACAACATTACTGGGTGTGAAGACTCCCACACACCAGCAATCAGAACTACATGCTACAGTGCTGAGAGTGGTGGCTCACACCTGTGATCCCAGCACTTGGGAGGCAGAGGCAAGAGGATTACTGTGAGTTCAAGGCTGAGCTAAGGGCCAGCCTGAACTACAAAGTGAGACCTTGTCCAAAAAAAAAAAAGTTAAGCTAGAACTCATTTTAAATATTCTCCTTTAAAATTAGCTTTTCATGAAAATACTCTGATTCCTGGGAGTAAAAATTCATACATATATGACTGTGGATATTGACTTTCTTTGATCTAGAAACTTGATGTTAAATATTCCATTTCATTCTTAAAAGATTTTTTCTCTTTCGAACTCATCATTTTTGTCCATTGTGTGCTCTGTAGCTCAATTAAAATATGTTAGATTTTCCATGCAGTTTATTTACTCATAATTTCTTTCATGTAAGTGTGAAGACATGCTCTGAGGACTAAAATCATGTAGTGTTTTTGCTTGTTTCTTTTGTGAACATTTGTTTTATCAGAGAAGTTATTGTTTGTTCAATGATTGATCCTAGCAAAACTTAAAAAAATCATTTTATATATACTAAGAAATTTTCTAAAGTTGATATTAGCATTCTATGAGTTTTTCCATTGATTTTTGAACATTGATAGTTCAAAGACAAATTTGATTTTTGATGTCTCTTCTCAGTTGAGAAAAAGGCCATACCTGAAGTTTATTAGAAGGGAAAATGAAAAGCCCAAACCACTTCTCTGGAAAGTTAATTCTTAAAAAAACAACTTGCAGACACACTCAGAAGATGACAGAAATGTTTGTTTACCAAGAAGGTTTTGAAATGGAATAATAATAGCTTTGGTCTTTAGGTGGGAAGTGGTTCTTGAATCATGAAAAATAGCTAAAAGAAAACATCGGTGTCCTTCATTTAAACTGCTCTGCATGGATGTGCTTCACGATTGGTCTTCTTAGGGACTCTGCAGGAATATCTGTGGAATGCAGGCTCAGTCAGCTGACCTACACATTTAAGTTAAATTCAAACTTGCATTAAAAAAATCCCTGAGAATTAAAGTAACCACTGGGCCGGGGATTTAGCTCAGTGGTTCCAGCGCCTGTCTTGCAAGCTCAAGGACCCGGGTTCGATCCTCAGTTACCACATACCATACTGGGCGTGGAGACTCATCCCAGCAGTAACCAGTACCACATACCACAGTGCTGGGTATGGTGGCTCACACCTGTCATCCCAGCACTCGGGAGGCAGAGGCAGGAGGATTGCTGTGATGTGAGTTTGAGGCTGAGCTCAGGGCCAGTCTAAACTACAAAGCGAGACCCTGTCTAAAAAAAAAAAAAAAAAAAGGAATTAAAGTAACCACTTATACAAGAAAGAAGATGCCAAGGGCTGAATAAATACATTGATAGACACAATGCGAATGATCTGGACTGTCTAGATCAAAGTTGTAGTAACTTTCAACTAGAATTCAGTTAGTAACTACTAGATGATAATGCACATCTGCTTGCAGTTTTTAAAGAAAACATACTTTGTTATTTTATGCTGAGAATTAGGAAATTTTCATTGTACCATGTGGAGCTGCCATTCCCAGCATTAGCTAAACACCTTCTTTAATGTAGCAATTGTCCTCTTCTCTGTCTACAAATACAGGTGGCAATTTGGATGTATGGGTGGTGGGTGTACAAATAGATAGAAATACTTTGTTATGTAGGAATCATATTAGATAAATGGTTTTAGGTAAAATACTCCTCTTTAGCTTTATTTGAATTTCAGGAAAGAAGGAGAAACTGTACAGTTAATGACCATGTGGACTTTGTGTCTGTGCTTGGAAGACAGCAGTGTCACAGGTCCCATTTCCCTGCCACTCCGGGGCAAAGTCCACCGTTCACAAGAGGGAGAAAAGTATATACAACACCTCTGGGGAGGAAATAGGTGACTTGGGTAACAGGGAAGGGGAAGAAGAATTACAAAAATCCCTGTTGTACCCAGGAAACAGGAATGCACAATGAGTGAGGGGCAACCAGACGAAGCTGGTAGGGTAGGAAGAGGGCAGCAGAGTGGGCAAAGGACAGAAATGGAAAAAAGGGAGAGGTTAAGGTAGATGCCTCTGTGATGGTCATTTTAAAACTGCCCCTGTCACCTTTAGCTCTATATACTCCCTGTTTAAGATAAGAGCATGAGAGCATGAACCCTCACATCTCTTTGTGTGAATGATACACATTATTATTTTCACATTAGTTTTTTTTATAACATTTGAGTTTCATGCTGTATCCTCAGGTCCCACCCTGCTCCTCCTATCTCCAGCTGAATTCACAGTGCTTTGACTTTTCCCAGGGACTCTGCATCCCTTTCCACTTATTTGTGTTTGAACTGTATGTATTCTATAGTCAAGTTTTTAATTTAACTTTATCAAACAGGCTTCCTTAATACTGCATGATCTTACTCTGTTCGCATCTGAAAATATCGACCTATTGGCTTTTCAAATAAATAACACCAAAAATGGTTGCAGAATTCTTGGCTTACATGTTCACAGTGTGATGTATGTGTGCTTCTGTCTTATCTCCTGCGTAGAATCCTGCGGCTAACCTTATGTTTTCTTCTTATTCAGTGACTCTGGGCAAGAGGTAACCTGGGTATTCAATAAGTTGATAAGCCACATCTAGCTATTGGCTGCTCTATATCAAATTTTCTTGAAACATAACATGGCTTCTTAATCTTTAAATTCAATTCTTTAGTTTTGGGAATTATATTAAAGACAAAATGTACGTTTTGCATTTGCTGAGTTTCTGCTTTGCAGATATTAACTATCTTCAGACTGTATTCTCTGTTACTCATTTTGTATCTATTTATTTTTTCTTTCAATGATTTTCATTTAAAAAAATTAACATTCACTCTGTAAGCCTCAGTGTGTTCTTATCCATTATTTATATGACTTTTTAGCCATCAATTTCATTTTCTGTTTCTAAATTATGTCCTTATGTCCTTATGTAATGTGAGATTTTTGATTGTTTGTACTTTGATAACTACTGTAATTTCTTCTAGTTGCTTCCTATTACATTTCAGCTCCTATTTACACAGCCCACGTTCTCAGCATGTTATGTTATGACATCCCACTTTGTTCCAGGAGTGACTTTTCTCAGGATGGTGGGCTTCCTTCTGTTGGACAGAGAGAAGTTATATCTGCTGAAATAAAATATGGACACCATGTTTCCTTTCTTCCCCCTGCATCTGAGACAGTACATTTTCTTTCACTGCTGCGGCTGAGCCAGGACTCGATGCCCGCACCAGTACAGAGGCTCAGGCAAGGAAGATTGCAAGTTCAAGGTCAGCCTGGGCAGCTTAGCAAGACTTTTTCTGAAAATAAAGTTTTACAGGACTGGGATGTACTTCTGGGGGAGTGGTTGCCTAGCATAAGTGAGAGTAGAGGTTGCTTCCCAGAACCACGAAAAACAAATAGGACAACAAAACAACAAAACAAGCCAGGAAACAAATAGCCGCAGTTCGAGCCGCAGCTATGTGAGTGGCGTCTTTTCTGCCTTTGAGTCTGTCTCTAGCTGTTTTTTCTTGCTGGGCTTTGAAGGTTACTGTATTATGTTTGCATATTTCCTTGCCTGGATGTTTTCAGTGATGTTTTCCTTTGGGATGACTTGGGTGAGGAGAATTCCACCTTCTTGCCCACACTTCGCCCCTCTTAGACCAGCAGTCCCTAGGTAACCTTGAATGGCTGCACATACAGTGGGAAATGAGTGTCCAGATACCACATATAATTTTAATGACCACTATATTTCTGAGACAATTATAATCTCTGCATTGTGACATTTATAAATATCTTTCATTTTTAAAATGGCTTTCAATAATGATCAGAAGTTTATCATTCTGTTTGAATGATCCTTTAATTTATCTGTAGATGCTTTATTTCTCTTTATCAGGAAGTAAAATTGCTTGTGCAGAGTTCCAGTTAATAAATAGAAGTTCCATTAAATAAGGATTTTAGAGCTTAATTCTTTTTTGGGTAATTGTTGATCCAAATATATAAGAAATGTATTTGTCATTCAAACAGCCCAATGTACCCTTCTTATGTAGAAAAGATACAAGCCTGGGGTTAAAATCTCTTAATTAATTATTCATTTCAGCAATAATTATTATAATTTTTGTTGCAGTTTTTGATTCTTACTCTTTAATCCACTACCATTTCTCTGATCACTTAACAATTTATATTTCCTCTGTTTTTAAAAATAACACATCAAATACTATGCACTTATAATTGTCTCCTAATCATTCATATTCAGCTTTATCTACTTTTCTTGCTGTAGCATTGAACACTATAAAATATGCATATTTGTTCTTTGGGTCTTTTATCCTTAATTAGTAAGAGCTTCACATAAAAGCATAAGGAGGCTGAAGATGCTATAAAAATTAAGTTAGAATGTACTGAATACATTGTTCACATAGAAAAATAAGTGAAACATAATAGATTTTTTATTAAAATATTTAGGTCATTCTATGGAAAAATAGAAAACGTTTTTAGTATGCACTCATTGACTTGTGCATTTTTAACAGCTATAGGAATATATGTTAGCTGTGAGTCAAAAGGCTCATAGATGCCACCTAAAATTCTTTTCTTTCAGAGATAAATAAAAGCATTTTGCTTTCACCAAATATTTCAATGTAAAGTTTAAAAAATAAACTTCTCAGAATTTAAACCATCATCCTTAATGCCACCTCTTTAATACTGTCCCCTGTTGAGGGGGGGACATAAGAGTACTACATTTTTTTAAGTAATCAAAAATTTTTCCTTAAAAAATATTTTAACTTTTACTGATCCATAGTATAACAATGTAAGGTGTCAAAACCTACATACTTAATTAAACTGTAAATAAGTCTTAGCTGCTTTATTCTTACATTAATTGTGTAAGCAATGTCTCACTAGTAAAAAATGTGGCTCTGTGTGTGGAACAGCAAGTTCTTTGGACCTAATGGGCCAAAATGCCAGAAATGGAAACCGTGTCGCCTTTGTGACTAGAACCTTAAATGAAGAACTGTCGAACTGCTGAGAAGCAAAGTTGTCTGCACTGCAGATCTGATCAATTTGACTAAATCTGACATCTAATCGCACATCTGAAATAATGTGTAGAATGTGCTATGTATGCTGTAGAACCCTCACCTCCTCCTCACAGAAGCCAGATTCATCTCCATCTACGATTTATCTTTACCTGTGGAGAAACATTTCATCTTGTATGTGATCATGATAGGCCAGGGTAGAATAAAATGTTATATATATTTTATAATTATAATTATATATTATATTATATTATAATTATATATATTATATACATATATATATCTGTATGATACACTGACAGAAGTTCCCCAGAATAAATATAAAAAAAACATGTTGAAAAAAGCAATTAAGTTATAGTTAAGTGTAGAACTTATAAACTATATTATTTTCAAAAAAATTTAAAACATAATAGTTAACAATTACATGTTTAAAATAAATAAATGTCTTCATTTTGTGGTAAAGTATTTAATGTTTTCCATTATACAATCATTCTTGAATATAAAAAAGTTATTAGTGAAAAAATATAAATCTTAAATATCATTGCACAGATAAAAACTGTTAGCAATAAATAAGACAAATAAAATCATAAATACTTTCTAATATTCTAATGAAACATAATTGTAAGGGACATTCTTTGTCATATCTAGGTCTGCTAATGGTTCAGCATTCATTAGCTGGTTGGTAATAGTCTCAGTATTTTTCAGCTGAAGAAACTTTATTTTTTTTAATTATCTTTATTGGTACATTAAATATACACATCATGATTGCACTCCATAATGAGGATTTGTACCAGTATAAGACACAACTTAATTCTCATTTTTTCCCATATCCCCACCCACCCTACCACCCCCCCATATATATAACATTTGTTTCCTTACTTTTTTGTTACAATCTCAACATTGTCCCCTTTCACCTTATAAGAAACTTTATTTTTCAAATACCTCACAAAATGATTCGAGAATGACTGACATCACAAATTTAGTATGCTACTGGCAAAATACTAGACAGTTCACTTAAACATAAACAAGGGACATACATGATGCAGATTCTGTGGTTACGATATTCACTTCCAGTCTGCAGGTACCAACAAGCCCCCCAAAATCCTTAACTGTGTATGCAAATTGAAGCTATCTTCAACCCAGTCTGGTGTACATCTTTCATTATTATATTAATTGTTAATTTTGTGTCCTGCTTTACAATTCCTTCTGTGCTTGTTGTGTCTGATCTGTGTAAGGGTGGCTACTTCCTCCTCTCAAGATGCATTCTGAAGCTGATCCCAGACTGTGTGTTAGACTCCGCCCTCTGCCTGCCTACAGCACTGGTCTCCTTTTGGCACTCTCTGCTCATCTCTGGCCAGGACAGCTATTTTTTTGCAGTTATTTTTGCTCCACATAATTTGGGTCTTTGTAAGTGCCCAAGCTGGGCCACTGGAGCAGGTGACCAGCCTGTCATGAAATGCCCTCATCTTAGCAAAGATGCTGACTACTGAAAAAACATCTTACCAGTGCTGATTTAGAGTTTGATCTTCCAGGTCTTTGCCAGAACATCTCACTGTAAACACTCCTCTGTCCCACTCAGAAGCAGTGGGGCTGTCCTCTAGGGCTGCTACCTTGACTTTTTGAGTCTTCACCTCATTCCCTCAGGCCATAAGGGCTCTCTCAGCTCAATCTGCACCTTTTAGGTGCATGATGCCATTCAGCATTCTTTCGATCAGAGCCAGGACCCCACTTCCAGTATCTCTTTTTTTTAAAATCTTTATTGGTACATTAAATATACACATCATGATTGCACTCCATAATGGTGATTTGTACCAGTATAAGACACAACTCAATTGTCATTTTTTCCCATAGCCCTACCCACTAATCAGACCTAGGACCTCACTTCCGGTACCTGCTCCTGCCAGAAGCTCCTTGCCTTCACTTGTCTTAGCTAAAGAGGGAGACTCAGATAGGACAGTTTTATGAGAAAGGATCCTGCTTCAAAGCTTATTTAGAGATACAGGAAAAAGTCTTTTGCTGTGTCTTGCATTGTTGAAATCTCCTTGTTGGTGCCTCATTTTCAGTTTTACTCTGCCTGCCTAATAGCCGATACAAATTTTAAATACCTCTAAATATCTACAGCTGTGATCATTTTGGATCAGGTTTTTAAAACACAAGTACTCTCATTTTAAACACAGATAGTAAATATTACTTCTGAAATTTAGTTTTCATAGTGTCATATTCGTTGCCCATATGAGAGCCCACATGAATATGAACTTTGCAATCCATGTAATTAATTTCAACACTTTAGAGTAAAAATAATGGCAGCTGAATTTATAGGTGCAAGTCTGTATATTATGAATGATTTTTTAAAAAGATGAACATTGTTGAAAGCACATCCTTTGAGATGATCTTCAATTTGTACCAATATGAATTAAAGTTACATTTTAAATGCCCATTAGATGCTAACAAACTTTGAAGTTCTCAATGGCAAAATGACAGTACAACTTCTGCGCATAATTGCATTGCAAAATATTGAAAATATATTAGTTCAGTAACAATTTTACCAAGCTCATGCATTTAAATATACTAAGGAACACAGTCGTTAAGATAACAGAATGATATATTTTTAATTTGCAATAACAAAAATTTAGATGAAAAAAAGCTGTACTTATGAAAAAAATTTAAGGAACAAAGTATTAGTAGTTATTAAATAATTACTATAGATTAAGTGATTCTCAAACTTTTAGAGCTCAAGATTATTGAGGATTTCAAACAATTTTTATTTATGTGGATTATATTTATAAATAGAAATAAAACAGAAACATTACAATACGTATTAATTTTTTTGACAATGTAGGACATAATAGCAGTGCTGTTTAATAAAAATAATATTTTCAAAAGAAGTGATGAGTAGATACTAATATTTTTGCAAATATCTTTAATTTCTAGTTGTAGGAAATAGTTGGATTCCCACCTCACCTCTTCATTTAGCTTGCTGCAATTCATTGCTCTGGTTACAAATGGGAAGAAAATCAAGTCTAACACTGGTAGGTAGTTCAAAAAAAGAAGTCTTCATTACTCTTTATCTTGTCTTTCTTCTCTAAGGACCTTCACCGTAGGGTTCATCCTCATCCATTTACTTATTTATTATTTCACAGCAAGGGTGTCCATAAGTGTCTGGACTGCCCAGGTTGGGCTTGAACTTGTGATCCTGCAACCTCAGGTTTTCAGAGTACTATGGTTATAGAACTATACCTTCATGCCTAGCTTATATTACTCTTTTCAAATAGCTGGATGGTATTTGGCACTTCCCTAAAATACAACAATAGTATCTGTCTCCCTTGTACCATAAATGGAAACTTGAAAGTTTTCTGAGTGCCCCAAGATTCTGGAGCCAAATTTTGAGAATTGCTAGTGCTAGCCATTTCTTTCACAAAACTGAAATATGACCTGAAATAAAGCCTATGATCTTTGTGTGAATCTGATTTTAGGAGAGTGGATAGCCCCTCTGTTCAGTTCCAGGTTGCCTGGTGTGTACCCAGACCTACTTCTCACTGTCTGATTGTATTTGTTAGTATGTAGCAGTCTTGCAGATAGGTTTGTATTCTGCCTTTTCAAGAGACCATCTCAAATTAATTTGCTGACTTTTCATTTGTAGGCCACTCCTATTATATGTAATTATACCTTAATTAATCATTAGCCATCAAAAATTTATATTTTTCTTTCTGATGTATGTTTCTTATGTATATTTAAGATGAACAGTACGATGTTTTGGTATTGAGAGAAAAAGGGGAGGGGGGAGAAGTGAAGCCATCTCATCGCGATCCTGTGCCATCCCTTTGTCTTTGTGTGTAATAAGACTGTGCAAAATCTATTTTCTTGATGAACCACCAATACACAACACAGTATTTTTAGCTGCAGTGCTCATTCTGTGCATTTGCTGTCTTCAGCTGTTTCATCCTGTGTGTAGCGCTGTGTTCTTGACCTCCTTGTTCCCAGTTCGCTCCTCCATCTTCTGCCTCCTGAGCCTGGTAAGCACCACTTTTACTCTCTGTTTCCGTCTATTTGATTTTCGTTGTTTCTGTTTCTATGTATGTGGGAGATCATGTTTCCTTTCTATGTCCAGCTTATTTCACTTAGCATAATCATTCATCCACACTGTTGCAAATGGCAAGATCTTTTTTTATTCTTCAGTATACATTTCAGACATAAAGATTCCTGGAGCCACTCTTTGCTCAGTTCAGACCCAGATTATATAATTTTCTGTCTCTGTAGCCATAGCAGGTCACTTAATTCTGTGTTTCAGGGTCCTCAAATGCTTTCTGAAGTTGTGAGACTTAAGTAGAGTATGAGATGATAAGTGCTTACAAGGCATGGCATATTGAACCATTACAGTAATATTCTTTATTATTATCTTATTGTCATTTATCCCACTGCCACTAGCCACTTTTGCTTTCCGTCCTGTCCTAGCTCCCAACAGTGGGACACATACTTCGAACTCTTTATCTTGCCATGTGGAACTTTCCACACTGGGATCAAGGAGGAGGAGGGAACCCCTTTGCAGCAACACCATCCCCGTGGGTATGGAAACTCACTATTACCTCTGGACATCTTTGATTCATCCAAAAGTTATGATACTGGTTTTCAACCATTTTTTCATGAAACCTCTCTATGAGGATATGTTTTACACATCGTTTGTAACATGGGTATTAGCTGTCTGCCTTTTAGCATCATGGGTATTAGGGTTTAGACTGAAAATGTGTCCTGATGTCTCCTGTGTTCAGAGGTGGGGTTTGGGGCTGTGATTGGATCAGGGTACACTGTACTCCCCAGCGGATTCATCCACTGATGACTTGATTGGTGAACGTGCTGTGTGTTGAGTGGCAGGGCCAGGATGGGTCAGTGGAAAGGTGCGCTCTTGCCCAGCTCCTGCCTTCCACTCTGCTTCACAGCTGCCTTATGCCTCCGGCTCCTCCTACTGGGCTGCTTTTGCTTTGCAGCCAGCTGCCTGGGACTGAACCCTCAAAATGTGAGTGAAACAAATCCTCCTTTAAGTCTCAGGTGTGGGGTATTTTTCCCCAAGGACTAAAAAGTGACTAACGCCATGGGTGAGTGTGGGATAGGACGTGTCATTTCCTTATATTCTTTTACACAAATGATAATACAGGAGAAAATGAAAGGAAGCAAGAAATTGGGTGTTTATTGCAGTATAGGCGGTGTTGATTCTTTCCAAATATAATTTCCTTTCGTCTTTATAGTGATTCCATTAGAGAAGAAACTTCTCAATTTTCTGAGCCAGGGTGAAGGCTCAGAGAGATGCGGTGACTTGTTCTAAGCCATAGAAAGTATCAGACTGTAACACAGTTTGCTCAAACTATTTTAGCCAACTTTGGCCAGTTTTGTATATGAAATTTCTGCTTCTTCTTTCTTTTCTTTTGGCTGATACTTATACTTTGAAAGTACAAACAGATACAAAAGATTATCTGCAGGACATCAATCCATACCCCCTGCTGTCTTCAATTAAGTTGCCTCTTCTTTGCAACAACTACACTTTCCTGTCTTCACCTCCATATGTGCCTTGCTTCCTCTTAGATTTCACTTTTAGAAATGATTTGAATTCCTGCCATGGAAGAGCTCAATTTCTGCCTTTTTCTTTCTCCTCATCTCTGGCATAGCATGTGCCATTCAAATCATTTTCTAGAGAATCGGGTTATAATTTTGGCGTAGGTGTGTATTAAGTATGTATGTTATTTGAATGATGTAAATGCATGCACAACTATGATTTTTTTGTTTGTTTGTTTTTTGTTTTTTGTTTTTTGAGACAGGGTCTCGCTTTGTAGTTCAGGCTGGCCCTGAGCTCAGCCTCAGACTCACATCACAGCAATCCTCCTGCCTCTGCCTCCCGAGTGCTGGGATTACAGGCATGAGCCACCACGCCTGGCACTGTGGTATGTGGTACTGGTTGCTGCTGGGTGTGAGTCTCCACACCCAGTATTGTATGTGGTTTCCCGGGATCGAACCCGGGTCCTTGCGCTTGCAAGGCAGGCGCTGGAACCACTGAGCTAAATCCCTGGCCCTGCACAACTATGATTATATTTCCTTTTATGTACTACTTTTTGTTTTCTCTGAAGTTAGCTATATTTTTCATTTCTTTAATTTTCCACATCTATGCTCCATTTCAACACTTTTATTTTACCAGTTATCAAGAATCTTCCACAAGACGGCCTATATGGCAGATAAAGACATAGTATTTTTTGTACTTACTAGGAATTTAGCCTAGAACCTCTTCACAGAATTTTTTATAATTTTGAGCTAGCATCTTGCTAAGGTGTCTAGCCTGGATGAAAGTTGTGACTCTCCTTCCTTGTACTCCCAAAGGGCTAGGATTGTAGGCATGTACTACTGTGCCCAGTTTGTTCTTTTCATTTATTGTACCATTCCTTTTGCCACTTATTTAGACTTTTAGGGACATTTATGTAATCATAAATCCAATTTTATGATTACATATATAACAAATGGTCAGAGAAAAATATAATGCTAGAAATTCTCATTCTAATGTTTTATTCATTGAAGGAAAACATATTAATAGAATTTCTCATTCTAAGTCTGAAAAGCTAATTTTATTAAAGTTACCACATCTTTATAAAATAGTATTCCTTAATGCGTGGTGATTGCAGTTACATTTAAGATCATTTAGAATTCTCTCACAGTTGGAACAAAATAGAAGGTAATTTTTATTAACATGATTATGATTCTGGTATTCAGCAAAGTTTACAAATTTAAACTCAGTTTTTAAGTGAAATGAAATCAGTTTGCACATGCATATATTTTTAAAAGCTCTGTAAGCAAGGACATAAAATTGTTTATTGATAAGTACAGTAAAAGTACTCCTGCTCTGTTCTCTTGGGTAGGTCCAAGATCATCGGGAGCCTGACCTTTCCCCATCCTGAGCCCTCACCTTGGACAGAATACTCTCATCCTGCACTCCAGGGCTGTCCATCTAGTGGCAGCTCTCTTGAGTGGACCACAGAAAAATGGGTCAGATTTTCCATCATTCTCAGTGTCTGCCTGAGGAAGGAGACTGGCACATCTTTCTGAGCCAGTGCTGGGCACAGACTAGGCTTGTCTTGCCGCTCATTCTACCTCCCCCATGTCTCCTTCCAGCTTTTACTGCTGAAGGAGGCCTGAGTCAAAGCAGTAGATGACTTCTGGCCAGCTGGTAATGGAGTCTGCAAGAGGACAGAGTAGGAGAAGGCTTCTTACTGCTTTCCTCTATGGTGGGTAGAAGGAATTATTATAAAATTTTCACAAGATGTACAGCTGTCACTCCACTTCTGCTTTCTTCCACATATTCATTGCATGGAGATACAAAGGATTCGGTCATCTCTTTACTCAGAGAGTGATGGGGAAGAGATCTGGCTCCAAGTAAAAATTCTGTGTGTCAGAATGAGGCGCTGGCCCCACTCAGCAAGTGGTTACCTTTACAGAGATGTGCATAGTGTGGATCCCATTCTGTTTTATACACAATAATAGAATTCTTACACCAGAAACATAAAATTGGCATAAGAAATTATGTAGTACTTTCATAGCACACATTTCCAGCATGCATATTTATTTTCCTTTGCTCCCAAAGTGCCTATTTTTATCTGAACATAAAATGATACTATTTATAGGTTTTATTTTAGATAATCTAGTTTTGGAGATTGGCATAACCTGGGTAACTATTATTATCTTTCTCTGAGTTGTTTTGAATAACTATTATGATGCACACTAGTGCAGTATTTCTGTGTAGACATATGCCAGATGTGTGATGACATGCTGCCTTGTAATGCAAAAATGTGAACTCTTGGAAGGGTTGGAACCAAGAATAATTTTATATACGGAATATAACTGTGGAGATGGAATTTGCCAAGAGCTCTGTGAGTGTGCGTGTGCGTGCAGGTGTGTGTGTGTGTGTGTGTGTGTGAACAGATATTTTAAATTCATTTCCTCAACCATTCCTAAAATTCTGTTTTTGGTTTTGTTGAAGTCCTCTCAAAACAAAATGAATCCCTTCCAGTAGATCTCAATGAAAATAATGAGTTTAACCTCAAAGATTTTATCTTATTCAGTAATCAACTAGAAGCTAAAGCGCATCAAAGAGAAATTAATTACAAGTTGTTTGCATTTCAATTATTTTGCAGTAATCACTGCAATTTCTATTTTCATCCATCTTTCACTTACTAAATATAGAAAATGACAATATCCTGACTGATCATCCCTCCGAAGTGTAAACAGTTGTATTTTATAACACTACTTTAGTGTTTACAATTGTCACTATGATTGAAAATCTAGTTATTTACAGAAAATTTTTTGAAATAGGACATTTAACGATTATTTCAAGATGCCAGATGCATGATTCAAATTTAGAATGATACTTATATCTACAGTGTTTTAAATTGTAAAGCTGGTAGAGAAAATAAGCAATAACATTGACAATCAGCTCAAGCATTCATGCTGCAAAATATGAAAGCTGATGGAACAACCTAGTAAACTATGTACGTGTAGTCAATTCAATTACATCATTCAATTCATAAAAGCCAAATGAATGTTACAAAGATAAAATTTACAGCATGTCTAAATTTTCCATTTATTTATATTTCTTTTATTTGTCCATGCATTTCTTACATATGAGAAGTTATAAACTATTTCTTTAAATTCTAGTATTATGTAAGAGATACATATACACAGCAAACAAAAGTAAAATCCTCACACCATGCACATCAGATTCATCTTCTTTATTTTGTTTACCTACACAGATTCTGCTGAATGTCTCTGGTTAGAAATGAGGTCTACATTTCCTTAATTTTCTCCTGGAGAATAAATTATAATAATACCCCACCGATATTATCAGTGGATATTTGGGAAGTGCACTGTGGGAAATAAACCTTAGAACATAGGTGGTGACTGTCATCACCAGGGGTACTGGCCACTGTCCAACCACAGCTCACTTGACTTGCTTAGTATTTAAGCCTGTGGAAATTTCCTGGTGAAGTCTGGATTCTTAACATGTATGGAAAAATTAGGAGGAGTCTGAGCATGCAGAAGGCTTATCTGACCGTTAATTGAAGTTATAAACTTTGTTATCTGGAACTGTTGGCAACTGGTTCCTCTGAAAGAGGAAGAGTATGCTCCTCCTCCTTGCTACATTGTAGACTCCAGAGATTCTTGAGTTTTCCACCCTGCATTGAATTCATCTTTTGCAAGTGAAAGCATTAATGCATCATTGGTCCCTTAAGTTTTCTATGCAGTGAAGTACAACACTTAAAGGAGTCCTCTGAGTCAGTCTTTGTTAGTTCAAATCCCAGTGCATCATCTCCATGTCTCTCTGAGACCAAGCAAGTAATTAAGTGTTTCTGAGCCTAGCATGTTCCTCTTTCAAGTAAGGAAAATTAGTAGTCCTCCTTTGGGCTTCCTTACGCTGCATCAGTAAATATATGTCATATGCTCTGAACAGTGTCTGCCAAATTGCACCTTCTGTCTGAGGGTTTGCCTCTATTAGTAAAGCATTCTGCAGAAAGAGAGGCCCAGAATTCCTGCTCGAAAGATGAGCCTACAAATGGCCATATGCAAAATCTACGATTTTCCCTACCAGCCCTCTGTGTGTTTGAGTGGAAGTCCATACAGCTTGGAGCCTTTGAACTTTCCTGGGTCTTGGACAATGTGAACATGAGAAAACTGTTGGGTTTGCTACAGTGTCCTTGTCAACATAGGCACAATCAGAGGAACAGTGTGCAGTGAGAAATTAAATAAGAAATCATGCAGAAAGAGAAATCACTTATGATGTCTACCTTCAGCTGTTAATTTCAAGGAAGAGGAAGGTTCTCTTTTCTTTTCCTTTTTCTATTAAAAATGCATATCAATATCAGCTTTTGAAATCCTAGAAACAGGTTATTGATTGACAAAGACTATGTGAGGCCTGAAGACTCAGGTTCAATCGCTTCAGAAGGTCCCTTAATGGCATGAATTTCATACTTTCTTTTCAATTCTCATTGATCAAGTTTGGGGGAAAAAGTGCCTTTTTCCTAATTCTTTGTATAACAAAGTTCATATCCAGTAAATATAACTCTGTTTTGAACACACACTTACAGCATACTATGTACATTTTTTTCCTTAGGTTGATATAATTGTGGACTTTACCATACATGTTGCCAAATGTCCTTTTCCCATATTTTCTGTTTACCTGAAGTAGACTTGACTCCCTGAGCAACAAACCAAAAGCTTTCTTAATCTAGAAGAAATAGCCCCCCTTTTAAGTAAATTGCATATGATTAGAGTGTTCTTTACATATATTAGTCTAATCTAACAAAAAGAACTTAAAATTACTTTATGTTTGGCAAAAAATTGAGATCATTGTATGCATACACACATGCACACACACACACACACACACACACACACACACACACACATATGAGACATATAAACCCTCAGCTTATGCGATTCCATTATTGTAAAGTCAAGTTAAATATCTTTTCTCTAAAGTCTACCTAGGGAATGAAAAAAATTTTTTCATAGAATGAAAATTTGTCTGTTTTGAGACAAGGTCTCATTTTGTAGTTCAGGCTGGCCCCGAGCTCACTGTCTAGCTCAGGTGAGACTAGAACTCACAGCAATCTTCCTGCCTCTGCCTCCTGAGTGCTCAGATTACAGGGATGAGCCATCATACCCACAGCATTGTGGCATGTGGTAGTGATTGCTGATGGGCGTGAATCCCCACACCTAGCATTGTTGTATGTGGTTACCTGGGATCAAACCCAGGTCCTTGTGCTTGCAAGGCAGAAGCTAGAACCACTGAGCTAAATCCTCAACCCTAGAATAAATATTCTTTTGATGAAGTTAGCCTTATTCCTCTTTTGTGTAGTCTCGTTTTTTCCTATGATCACCACCAATGCTTAAATTTGCAGAGATTTAAAATAGTAAATTAAATGATTTGTCACTGATTAAAAAGACCCTGTAATGGCGTAGGATCTTTGTAATTAAATTTTCTAGATGTTCACTTGATGTACCTATCGCACAAACAAAACGCATCAGTAACTCTATGTGATGGTCTTGGATATCCACTTGGATAGAGTTTAGAGAGTACACCATCACTCAGTGAATGGACTCCTGTGAGGTTACAGGAAGTGGCAGCCTCCTGGGAGATCAAGGCTGTGCCAGCCTCAGATAGTGTCTGCTTGCCCGGGGATACGACATCAGGAGTTCATCACTGGTTACTTATTTTTTATAATTCAATAGCATCGTTATTATTGAGAGGAAAAAGTGGTGAACGTATAGAGAAGATAAACTTACAAGGAAGACAATACTATTTGAAAAGAAACAAGTTAAAAAATGGCTTTTTAAAACAAAGATGAAAGGAGAAAACAAGAAGAATTGGCAATGATGACCTTGAATTCTGATAGTCACTTTTTCATTGATCTGACTTTCTCTAATTCCCTTGAGTGATATCTTTGTTACAGTCTCTCTTTGGGTTTTTCAGTATTTATTGTTCGGTGCACCATGTATAATGAAAGACTGGCCTTTGCAGATAAGCTTTGTAATGACCTTATGATTCAGTATTACTCATCATTTGAATCAAATACATATTTCTTGAAGTCGTGCACTCCCAAAGCTGCAGTGCTAGCTGATGTTATGATATCTATGGCTATATTTGCCTCTAAGTGTGACCCAAAATAAGATGTGCAATAGATTCCTAGTGCTCAGATGTGCTGCTGGCCCATTTGGACAAATTCCAGGTTCTTAATTGGATTTTAATATATTTATCACTGTATATCATTAAAGAGAGAATTGCAAAAAGTGAATAAGATACAAATATTTAACACTTGTGTTTTAAGCAGAAGAATGCTTGCCAAGTGTCTTTAGACCTATTTCTGCAAGTGCCAAACCCCTGACCACACATGGGCCTCATTGTACTTGGCTGCTGAAGGAAGGGCTGACTCTTAGAAAACAGCATTCCTGAAAAACAGGAGAAATGTGATGCAATTTATGAGGTAAGAACTCAGAATGATGAAAATTGTGATAAACCTTAGAATAGAAAGTATTAATATGCAATATGACAAATGCACACATTTTGCATAATTCTGAGCCAACCTTAGCAGGAACTAGATGAAAGTCATTTTCAAGCAGCAGGTGAACATACTGTGGTTTGGGGTTTGGCTACTTTCTAGGAGACTGTGTTTGGATTTTGGCCATCTTTCATGTTTTTTTCTCTCTGAAAGCAAATGAAAATCCTCTGGCTGTAATACCATTAATCCCCAGAAGAGAACTGAGGCAGTATTTATACAGCAGATGTCATTTCTCTAAGTGCCAGTGATAAAACAGGAGACAGTGCATTAGGAAGCAGGATTAGAATAAAGAAAATTGGGAAATGCTTAGGGTAGGCTCTGCTTAGTCTAAGGGAAATTCTATGACTCACCAGCACCTTCATTAGTAATTTTCAATAATCCTGAAGTATTAATGAGATCTGTTTTAAATTATTAAGTACTCCAACGGTGAAAAATTATTTAAAAATTATTTTATAAGATACAGTTTTTATAATTATTATTATTAGAAGGTATAATTTTCCTCTTCAAAGAAGCAATATTATTAAAATGTTCACTCTTAGAAAAGAAAGGCTGGAAAGGAAAGTAAAATTATGATAACTTCATTATAGTCAGAATTTGTATTAAATATTCACAATGCTTCTATGATGTTTCCCTAAAGTTCATTCAGCAGGTTTCAGTGCACATTATATTTTATAAAAAATTATCACATATTCTCTCTTCATTCTAAAGTATATAAATTAGAAAGTATATAAATTAGAAATTGTAAATATTGAATGAAAACTCTAAAATCATATGGATTATTAAGTGGCACAATTACAAGGATTCAGTACTGGAGATCTGTGGACGGCATTTATATCGTCATGGAGTGTGGGGTGGAAGGAAAACGCGGTGTTGGGGAGCACTGGTCATGTGTGACGTGCTCTAGCGTTACGATTTCCTCATATCCACGGAGAATGCACCCCAGAATGAATGCTGCCGCTCACAAGTGTGCTTCCAGTGAACAAAATCGTGTGACTTCACATCCCACGTCACTCCAGCGGTGCCTCCAGCTCGGTCCTCCGCTCTCAGCCTGGCAACTGCTGGCTTCCCCGCAGCTCACCACTGCGCTCCGCTCTGAGTCACGGTGAGACACACCAGTGTGAAGCTTCGTGGCTTTGACAAAGACGACATGATTGTAGTCAGAAGCAGCAGGCCAGTGTTAGTACGTTATAGTTCGAATTCACAGTCAGATCTTTTTAGAATTCCACACATGAAATTGAGAGATAGTTCCTGTTAATTACTCACTAACACTGAAGATCAGATGTGGAACTAATGAGTTCCTCTCCTGGAATTTGTAGCTAAATTGCTCATTTAAACCATCCAAGTCCTTAAACATTTTCAGTCATGATTCATATACTATGATCTTTGGTGTTTGCTTTTCAGAAATCTAAATTTTAAGAGTTCTAAGCAAAGTCTGATAATGTCCAAACACTGCACCATAAAAAAATAAAATACCTTCTAAGAGAGCTTGGTGGTGTAAAACTGAATGTTGCACTTCTGAGACCAGGTACAGGAAACAGCGGGCCGTGCCACAGCAGCAGGTTCCACCCGTTGCCCCAGGGCCACCGAGGCAGCCATGTGGCTGTGCATGACGCAGTCCTCCCCTCAAAGAACGTTGGCTTCAGATTCGCTTTGTTTCCCATATGTGACAAATGAGCTGATCTATCTGATAGGGCTGAAAGGAGACCCTAACGCAATACATGCAGTAGAGAACCGTGAGATTCCTCTAGCAAGTGCACCATCCTAAGACTCGGGCAACAGTTACACAGGCCACCAATTGAACCTTTCTTTTTCTTCTTTCCTCTTTATTTCTTCTTTAGACCACCTGGGATCAAACCTAGGGCCTCACACATTCTGGGAAAATCCCTTACCACTGACCTGGGCCCTGGCCCTGATAGCTTCCGTGGTGTTAGCAGACACTCTTCTTCCTGACGCGGGACTCTCAGTGACTGGGATTTCATTTTGTTTCATCTGCTCACAGGAAGTCTCTCTGAGGACAAGAGTATAATTGCTGTGATTTTAGAGACAAAGATTGACTATCTCACTCTATCAGGAAGGAGAGTTTTCAGGCCAAGCTTTCTAGTTTCTCAGATGTTTCAGTATTTTACATATTAGTCTGTTGATACTATTTGATTTCCTTAAAAATTAGAAGCAAGATTTTTATTTCAAATAAATGATTTTAGTAGTAAAGAGTGGAAGCTTCCCCGAGAATATTTTTAGGTAGAAGATTTTATTAGACAGTGTTTTAGTTGCATGAAACACTGAGATATACGAGGAAGGTCTACTCATGTTTAGCATATTTGTGAAGTAAAATCTCCAGTGTCATTAGTGTCCATATACTCGACTTTGAAGATGGATCTTGTAGTGTTTTCTATTCGATGTTAAAGCATCGAAATAGAAATGGAATAAAATAGAATGGAGCTTAATTAATGGAAACTCTTTTACATAAAAATATTAAGTTTTACATTTGATAATTATTTCTACTCTTATGTAATTTAGTCACCAACTCCAAGATCTTAATTTTAAATATTATTATTTAGTTAAATATTAAGTATGCACTGATGACTCCAGACATTGAGCTTAAAGTAGAAAAGTCAGACTCTGCCGTCCAGACCCTTGCCACCTGGAGCTGTGGCACAACACAAACTGGACAACTGAAAAGTTGTGAGGCAGAAAGGCGCGCTGTGCTTTGGGAAGTTCTGGCTGCACAGCTGTGTCTCGGTGCGGTGCACAGAGCCTCCCTTCAGAGTACCAAACCTGGACTCTATCTGCCTACCAGGAAATTCCGGGCTGTAATTCACTGGCCCACTGAAGAGATGGGAATAAAAATAAAAGCTGCTGACTTCCATCAGGGGACATTAGAGACTGGAACTTGGATGTGTTACAATAAGGTTTAGGATTAAAAAAAATTTGACAGGTGTTGTGATCTGATAAATATATTTTCTTCCAGGGAATTAGCAACATTCCACTCTTCAAATACCTTTTCATTGACCAAAATAGCTTTGTTTTCCAAATAGTCCTAATAGACAATGATGAGTAAATATCACATGATAATTATTGTGCCTTGTTTTCGCAGGATAGCAAAGGTACCATAGAAAACAACATTAAGTAGATTACTAATTACATTTTACACTGTCTTTCTTCTCTACATATCTCAACTACCTTTGGGTATTTGAGTTCTGCAAAATACGTACAGGCCGTTATGTGCTATTTTTTATTTTAAATAATTTACATATTTGGCCTGCACTGATCTTTCTCAAAATTAGAAATATCATTATATACATAACACATAATGTCTTGACAAAGCTGAGGTCTATGTAGCTATTTCTTGATTTAAAAATGTTGAAATTTAAGTAAATACATTAAAGTGTTTATCTTGGAAAACATAAAGTGTAATTTTTATTATTAATATTATTTTGGTGTATATTTAAGCCAACTAATACTTTTTTGCCATTTGCATTGATAAAATAGATGTAGGTAAATATTGGGCTCCAATGGGATGGATTTTTAACATAAATCTTCAGATACTCACTTTTCTCTTTCTAGACATTATTAGGTTGTACCTAAGTCTAACCTTTAGGTGGCAGCATGTGAGAAGAGTTATAGATAGAAAGTTGCCACCATTTAGAACATTTACACTTGTTTTCAAAAGAAAGGATTGAAAATTTATTCTTATTCATTATAGTAAAAAAAGATTAGTTATCAAGCCCCAGCAGGTCCCATAACCTAGAAAGCTGGAAAGTACTTTCGTATCACACTCACCTACTTTATTCCCACAAAAATCCACCTTTTCCCTGGCATTTGTTCCTGACCTCTGGAAGTGGATGTTCTCCCGAAGGCATATCCCTAAACAGTCTATATTCCAAGCTTATCCCTTGGATTAATGGTCTGAATTATTTAAACATATCTGAAAGTTCCTTGCAAAATGTGAAAGACAAAAGGCCATCCTCTTTCTTCTTGAAATTTATCATCTTTAAACACTTTACATTTATGTCCAGTGAGAGCAAGTATAGCAAAAGAAAAAAAAAGTATGAAGTGAATTTATGAGGCAAGATCGGGTACGTTAACAGTGGCACAGCCGTAGACCAAAACGATTTCTATCAAGGCCTTAAGTTAATAGTCTCTCTTAGCTGCTAGCTAGAATAATCATCACAGAGGATCAGTTTTGTTAAATAATAGATTACTCACTTCAGTCTGATCACACCAGTCTTATTTTCTTTAGCCAAAATTCAGGTCAGTCAATCTTGTTTCCTAGTTAAGTGCCTAATCAGGATCAGGTTACATATGAATAACTTCATTAAGAGATATAATCATGAATACAATCTATTATACTTTATGGAATTTCAGAGTTTCATTTTTAAATATAATCATGTCAGTTTTTCTACATAATTCTTGTTATATATGGTTATTTTCTTTCCATCATTTTTATTTCGATATATTCAATAAAATCTTTTAGGATTATTTTAATAATAATAGTTATTTTTCTTTGATCTTTATGCCTCATAGAGATACTTTTTCAATTCAAACCTTTACTCATACATTATATATACACATCATCATCGATTCAACATTGAGAGTTTGTACCAAGTATGATACGACTTGGTTCTCATTTTTTCCCATTCCCCCACCCACCCTACAGTTCCCCAACCCCTATATACATAAACCTTGTTTTCTTTTTTTTTATTATTATCACAGTCTTTTTCCCCTTGTTATTTACCCCTAGATTCTATTTCCTTATAAATAATTTCTATTTCACAAAGTTTACTATATACACTAGAACTCATTTAAATCTTCATTTTCTCATACCAGAGAAAAAATATATTTACACATCTGCAACTTGTTTATTTCACTAATGAGGATGTCCTTAAGATACATCCATTTGAGTATGAATGACTCAATTTTATTATTTTTATTTCAGAATAATACTCCATTCTATAAAAGAACCACATCTATTTTGCCCAGTTGATGGACAGTTTGGTTGTTTCCAAAATTTAGCAATCACAAACTGAGCTGCTATAAACATGGATGCACATATGTCGCTGTGATATGAATCTTTTAATTCCTTTGTGTATATACCTAGCAGAGGAACAGCAGCATCAAATGGGTCCTCTCAACCTAGTTTTTTGAGGAATCTCCACAGGGGTTGTACAAGTCTACACTCCCACCAACAGTGGACCAGGTTTCCTTCTTCTCCGCAGTCTCGCCAACATTTGTTTCTGGCTAATTCTGAGATAGCAGCCATTCTTTGTGGAGTGAGATGAAATCTCAGGATTGTTTTCATCTGCGTCTCTCAAATGACCAGTGATGTTGAGCATTTCTTCATATGCTTCTTAGCTGCTCTTACTTCTTCCTCTGAAAAGTGTCTGTTCATTTTAAATGTCTTTGTTTTTAATTGGATCTTTAAATATGGATGGGCTGATGTTTTTAAGCTCCTTATCTAATAGAGATTTTATCCTGGATTAAGTTCATTGGTGCTTAAGCTATTAAGTGCTTTTAATTATTAACACAGACATAAAAGTTCAGGTAATTCAAAGTCATGTTTACATGCAAATGTTCAGAAGATTTCTGTACGTTTATTTTAGTCTTCTCAAAAATGATAAGGTTTTGTTGAAATTAAATTGGTCAGCAATGTCTTCAGTATTGGCAATTGTGAAATCTTGTTTCACTCTTCCCTAGGTATCCTGTGCATCCTTAGGGAACCAAGAAGCCGTCCTAATCCTCATGGTAGTGCCAATCAGTGCAGGATTCCACTGCCCCACTAAGAGTCTTGCTCTGTAGCAGTGATGGCAAATCTGTTAGCACACAAAGTGATCCAGCAGCCCTCTGTGGCACACATGCTGTAGGTTCGCCACCACACCCCTGTAAGGAAGATAGTTATAGATGGCACTTGCCAAAGGCAAGCTTGATGACCTGAGTGCAGGGTGGAACCATTTCTTACAGTCTATCTGCAAGGAAAAAAAAAATCAGAAGAAACATTGCCCTTGGATTGAAGTAAGCCAATCATTTTACAAATCATTTTATCTGCCTCTTATATTCCAAGAAATGTTGAAGTTTCACTGTTTTGCATAAAATTAATTTTTCACCTTTAAAAAAGGACTAAGAAATGTAGTGCTAATCAGTAATTAACATTATTTGTATCATTTTAGGAGATGTTAAGAACAGGTGTGGAAAAAGACAATCTTTTCATCTTTAATTGGTCTTCTGTGGGTTGGATACTATGAAGAGTGGTGGTCTTGGTCTCCACCATTTAGCCTTGTCTGGCCAGAGGATGGATTTGCTGTTGTCAGTGCCAAGCATCACACAGGTGCATAGTCGATGTAACTGATGAGGTGAACTGGGTTCCATTCGTGATCAATTTCCTGAAGGAGTCTGAGTGTGCAAGTCATTGCACAAGGCAACTCAAGGATTCGAGGACTTGTTATTTTTTTTCTTTTTGTGGGTTTCATTTTCTGTACACAGACATTACAGATATCGTGACACAACAGTGTTACAAAGCAAATTTGATTAGCCAGAAAGAGTCAGATAAGAACAAATGGGGATTTAATCTCAGGGATCAGAAATCATAGACTCACTCAGAGATTGGAATTCACAGCAGTACATCTTGATTTGTGTCTTAGAAGGCAGTTCTGCTGTTTAACCCTTAGCTTTTGTTCAGCTTTTTTGATAAAGGAGTGAAACATTGTTTCCTCTGTGCTTATGTTTTAAAATAGAAAAGATGATTATGAAAGTCATCTATTCCATATGATTTAATAAAGTATTTGGTATATAAGCATTTAATTAATTATAGCTTTATTTTTCACACATATTACAGTCAGTTTTTGTATACACAGTATGTGACTGTGACAGTCTCTTTCTAATTGCTTGTGTAAAATCTATGAATCCTTTTTGTATGGTCTTCTCTCCTCCTAGGTGTTGATAATCTAGATCTATTAACCTTTAATGTTTTCTTCCAGGTAATCTGACTTTGATTTAGAAATATTACCTTCACATTCAATTCATAAATATTCTAAAGCTTTTTTTCCCAACCTGGGACATAATATAGATCTTATTTCTAGAGAAAATTATGGACATTATCAGTAATTGCTCTATTACCATGAAAAAATCCATTTAGATTGTGGAGTCCCAAGATAGTTCCAAAATAATTCTTTTAAAATAGTAATTCAATATTGGTAATGTTTGCAGTTTGCATAAAAATAATAGTTACTGTATTTTCATCTACAATCTTTAAGCCACCCAGGATACTAAAGTCTTCATTTCCTATTTGCAGTTTTCTGTGTAAATGTGGTCCAGTTCTTTTATCTGAAAAATTACAGATTTCCACGCTACTGTATGAGACTTCCAATGGAATGATAAGGTTTTCATGTGATCTTTCATTGTTATGTGAGACAGATTTTTACCACGTAGCTCAAGCTGGCCTTGAGCACCTGTGCATCCAGGCTGCCCTAAAACTTCTGGCAGTGCTCCTTTCTCAGCCCTCAGGAGGGCTGAGATTACAAGTGTGTGCCACCACAACCAGCTTTCGTGTGATTTTCAAATCATCATCACAAATGTCTTTTCAAATCCTCTTCTTCCTTCACACTGTGTCTTCGTGTATTCTGTGCTAATGACCTACACGACTGTCTAAACTGGAGTTTAGTCTGGGTGGAAAAAGCCTTTCTCTAATGGTGCGTAGACCCCGTTTGACCTTATGTCATGCAAAACTTCAGTTTACAGTTGTCCACGCTAATTAACTCCAAGACTTAATTCCTGGTGATCTCTGTGGCAGCAAAGATTGCTCCTCATCCTCGTTTTCACTGGTTTTCTTCTCTTTACTTCCTTTCAGTTTCTGCAGTGGGTCTCACAGCGCTGCTCTCGGCCTCCTGCAGGGGCTCCTCGGCCGCTGCGGGAGCTGGAGCCCTGCAGGTCACGCTGTGCTGGCTCCTGCTTTAATTTGAACACTTAAGAACCCCGGGGCAGCGTTTTGGAGATAATGTCACATTGTGCAGCATCTTCCGGTGTTTAGCAGTGGTTATTTCTGTCGGAGGCAGCGAGACCCTTGCGGCCAAGGGATTCCATGGAAGGACACGGAGCAGAAATTCATTTTCTCCAGTGTTTCATTATCCTTGGTTCTCACGTTGCCGTGTTATAATGTTTCATCTCTTCGGCCTGTCTTTCAAGGAAGTGATTTTTACAAAGGCCAAGTCTTTTCTTCTGAAAGTATTAAAGTTTAAAAAGAAATCGGCGTTTCGTAGGAATCTGTCCTTCTGACCCGCTGACTTCGCCGCGCTGGTGGAGAGCACCGTCTGTCCTTTGGAATGGAGATAACGGACGCCAAGCAGCTTTAAACATCTGTCAGTTTTGTACGTTCAATTGAGATTAAAGAGCTTTGGACTCAGATATGCGTTGACGCGCACGGCTGCATTCTAATCATACTTCTGCCGCCCACGTGGCTGGGTGTCTGTGTTTACCGCCATCCTCTAACCTGGAACCGCAGGGCCGGGAAACCTCGCCTAGAAGGTTCAGGGTTTGGCTTGATCCTGAAAATGGGGTCGCAGCGTTGGAAGAAGTAAATGCTGTACGTGCAGCTCTGGAAAGATCAGCCGGGGAGAGGCCCGTTATCAAGTCAAATAAGGTGACGTGGGCAGTTCCAGATGGCCAGTGACCAGCACACTGTGTCAGCTGCTTTCTCATTTGGGTCGGGACTGAGTACGCTTCCGCCAGCGGTGGTTAAGCATTTCTGTGGGGATTTTGAAAAGTGGGAAATCTGAACTATTGTAAGGAGAAGGTTTTATGCCATTCCAGCACTAACAGTACTGGAGATACATAGAGGGATAGAAGTGGACGATGTTTTGAGGTAACTAGAATTTGAGGAAGAGAGCAGAAAGATAGTTGGGTTGCAAAGAGCGTGGCATGCTGTCCTTCAGGATTTGTTGATTTCAGGTGCTTTTATTTTCAATCAACAAATACTAACTATATACATTATACATTTATGGGCTACAATATGTCACTTTTATATATGTTTATATTGTGGATAATCAAATCTGACATCATCTCCTATTCTTACCATTTTTTGTGGTAGGAACTTAAAATCTACTCCTTTAAAAATTTAGAAATATACAGTGTATTATTATTTATTGTATTCTTAGCAAATTAAGCTGGGAACAGGAAAACAAGACAGCACGTGATCTAACACATGTGTGAAACTTTAGAAATTTTATCTCATAGAATCTCTCTCTGGTCACCAGGAGAGGAACGTGAATGGGAAAGGAGTGTTGATCAAAGGTTCAGGGAGAATCCTTCTAAACCCTTCTGAGTCCTGCTGAGTCCTTCCCAGTCCTGCAGAGTCTTTCTGAGTCCTTCTGAGTCCTGCTGAGTCTTTCTGAGTCCTTCCAAGTCCTGCTGAGTCCTTCTGAGTCCTTCCCAGTCCTGCCGAATCTTTCCAAGTTCTTCCCAGTCCTGCTGAGTCCTGCCGAGTCTTTCTGAATCTTTTCAAGTCTTCCTGAGTCCTGTCAAGTTTTTACTTGACTGAGGAAGTATGCCACCCTTGACTAGTATGAAGAACCCAAGAGTCAAACTGCCATAACTGAAGGGCACAGAAGAGCCTGTGAAGGACTAGAAAAACAGAAATGACTGAATCCAGGGTCACAATTCTGGTCTGAGGAAATAAAAAGCCAGATAATGGATCTGAGTGAAAAGCAAAGACAGTTTTTGAGAGAAAAGTGAAAATGACACAAATCAAATTTTTCAAACAGCAAAAACAAGAAAAAGATAGCCCTGGGTAATTGTGTCTGTATAATTACTCTAGAAAAATGAGTTCCACCTCATAAATTCAGATAAGCTTTTTGTGATCGTTTAATGAGCTGATGTTTGATGGACTTTGAAGTCGGAAGATAAGTAGTGGTGATGATTTCCAACAAACTGTACCCCTTCACGTCCACTGGAAGCGCTGTCTGTCCTGAGTTCTGGCTCTCATTTGCTTTTGTCACAGTCCCAGTTTTCAGAGTGCAGATTTCAGATGCAGCGTCACAGTCCGCCACGCCTCCACTGCTGTCTAACTTTGTACTTAGTCTCACTAATAGTACAGACATCACCTTATTTGGCATGACTACTGCCCTCTCACGGGCTGATTTTTCCAGAAGCCTACAGTACAATGCTTTCTTCTTCTCAGGGGCCATACTTCTTCAGTATAACTCTCCACTCTTAAAGTTTCTCATTGTCAATCAACACAATTGCTTTTAAAAGCTTATTTGAAATAATGAAGATGTATTAGGTGTGTTTGCTATTATGAGAGACTGCTCTGGTAAAGATAAATTGTGCTAAATACCTTGTAAGGATAAATTGTGCTAAATACCTAAATGTCAATTTTTCCATGTACTTATTTACCTACGAGCAGTGAAAGTAGAGCTATTTGCCCACATTAGTAGGTGTCCTAAATTAATCAGCATGAATGACCCCAGGAACCTAAAACCTCATTCACACTTGTAGAGGGTCAGGAGATGACTTTCCTCCTGTTCAGATCAGAGATCCTCTTTCAAAGTGTGCTAATCTCCTGCCAAAACTATGTCTTTAGTTGCCGACACGAAATATTCATTATTCAAAAAGGAGGGAATTCTGATGGTACCCAGAGAGACTCAGATGGAAACTAGGGGAGGCGATCTGAGGTTGAGGAGGGAGGTGCGATTAGGAAGGAGTTGCGCAACCTCCAGCGGAACAGCACAGCCTGCAGAGGGGAAAGAGAACGGACTGGCAACCGTGGACAGTCACAGTTCTCCTCTGTGGAGAGTCCAGGATAGAGCGATTTGTGGACGAGCTTCAACAAGTGCTGCATTGTTAGTGAGAGATATGGTAACACTGCTATGAATGATTTTCTCCATAATGAGCTGCCTAATTCATTCATGAATGCAAGTGTTCTGTGACTGTGCAAGACATAGACATCATGAATGGCTGTGCATTGGATCCAAAAGCCATGTTCTAGATAATGGAATTTAAATTTTACTATCATCAGTATTTTGCTGGTGCTTCTTGGACACTAGATATACAACAAAAAACAATGTTTCTGTTTTCCCCTTACATTCTAACAAGAGAGACAGAGCAAGAAAAGAGTTACCGAACACAGGGGCATAAGTTTTGTGGAGAATATTAAAGCACAGGGAGGAAAGAGAAATGGGTGACATGTAGGAAGGTTGGCGAGGAGCACTTTCGGAGGGTAACATCTGAGCCCCGTCCTGGGAGACCTGCGCAGATGTGTAGAATCCACAGTGTGGAGGGAAACAGAAGAGAAAAGGGGGCCGTGGATCATCAGGGCACCAAGTTCATTGTGTGGATTTTTCTGTCTGGTGTGATGCCTGAAGTAACTTCCGACAGTATGAGATATGAATATCTCATGGAATGATTTAATAGCAATAAATATTGATGTACAACTATAACCATGACTATCAACTAATTGTGAATTTCAAAATATTTCAGCGGTCTTTCTGAAAGTATATATACATAACACATTTTCTTTGTTTTAAGTAGTGGAAGGTATTTTCTTTCTGAAATAGTCTTTCTTGATTAAGTCTTAAGGAAATAATAAGGCACTTAGTTCAACCCAGTGCCAGCCTATATGTTCTCAAATTCATGCCACCTGTCAAGTGACCGGTGCTTGGGCTCAAGAACAAATGATGACTTTCACATCCCGAGGGCTCCGTGTCACAAAAGAGAGTCTGAGGATGAAATCTCAGCAGGCGTTTACTTCCTGGTGAGCACGATCTCCTGCGGGTTTCACGCAGGATGTTCCTTTGTCCTTAGCAAATGCTTTAGTGTTGACACAACAGGACATTGTCTGTTCCTCTCCCTGGGTCAGAACAGTGCATCCATGGGACCTCCTAGTACTGAAGACTTTGCTCTTCACTCCTTAACTTCTTTAAAGAGCACTGTAATGACCATGCTTGGGTGACCCTCAGAGACATTAGAAGTATTTTGATACTTAGCGAGTTCAGGCAGGCTGTACCTTCCTAGCTGAAAGCAAATCTTTCATAAATTTCTGACCACATTTCTCTATAGTAAGTCCTTAGCTTTTCACCGGGTTCCCTTCCCCGAGAAGGTGTGCAGGTCTATTCATTTCAGAGTCTGACAAAGTGAGTCTCAGGTGAAAGATGCACTCTGTTCCCTCCGTTTGTTCTTCAGGTCTTCAAAAAGACTTTTAGCTTTTCCTTGAGTAAGCATGAAACCGAGTAGGACTGGTGCAGACGCTGCATCCACAGGCTGGAAGTTTCTCTGTCTTCTCTGTCATGGCACGATGCTCTGAGGATATTGCTGCTGACTCCTTGGCACAGCAGAGTTCATGTGGCCTGTGACCTTGGCCTGGCTTCGTGGAGCCATGCAGCGCCTGAGTGACACATGCTGCAACAATGTCTGGGGCCTGTCACCTCCCCTCTCGGTTCAGTCTCCCAGACATTTTCACTTCGGTGCCCTGGCCGCCTGTGCTTCCAGCAGCGCCCGTGTCGCCGCTGCTTTTCCTCGTGCTCCCGGACACCCTCAGCTCTGTTTGAGTGCTGCAGCACTGTCCACTGTCGCACCGCACAGTGAACACGCAGTAGTATTGAAGTGACGATGCCCAGCAGACGCAGGGCTGCTTCTGTGATTTGTTGATGCCTCCATGTGTTCCTGATGTGACATCCATTCATATCTCCAAGTGGTTTTAGGTCAGAAGCTTCCTGTGTTGTATTTAATTGAATGAAATAAGCTGCTAGATGATGCACATGTCCAATACCTGTGCAAACTATTTTTGACTTTAGATATTTCTGCTTCTGACAAGAGTATCAAATCCTGTAACATAGGATGGAAGATTGCAAGCTCAAAAAATACATAATTAAAAGAGAGATTTTAAGGCATGCTCGGAGTTGACAAAATAGAATTCCAGGTTTGGAAACTAAAGTATGACCCACTAGTGCAGGTCCGGCCCTGGCAAGTCTGAATGACAGCTTGATGGCTCTAAGAGGAGGTGAGAAGTTTAAGTGGTGGAAAAAAGATTTGAGAAGCAAAATTTTGGTGGAAAATAATAAGAAAGATTCCCAGAATAGCAAATTAGTTACGAAAAGGAATAATAAAATGGAAATCTTGACACTATTTGTATATATTAGTGGAAAAGAAATGTCTATCTTTGAGGAATTGACTGTAACTTTGGTTAAGAATAAGAACCTACCAAGGCTCAATTAATTAGAATAACTTTTATCAGAGAATTGTGACAGCCTAAGAAAGAAGCAGGCAGTCTTGCCAATGAAAATGATGTGGGATGTAAGGATGCATTTCCTGTGTGGTCAGACAGATGTGTGAATGCCTATTTGAGGGAGAGGAGAGGAACAGAATAACTTCAGGCTGGTAATTAAGAGAAACGCAGGGCCATGGATAAAGAAGGAAGTTAGAGGAAGCGAGGAGTTCTTGGTTATGGGGAAAACAAAACACAGAGTAGTAGGTTCAAGCCGCCCTTCCAGTCATTCATGACCTTGTACAGCAGGTGACTGCATCTTATAGAGGAGCAAAGGGGCTGCCAAAGGGGAAGGAGGAAGAGACGTTGTCCCTGAAAAGTCAGGAAAGTGAGACATTATGATTAAGGAAGTCAAGAGTGATCTTTCAGGGGAGATGCTGCTATGGAGTGCAGACGCTGAAAAGTGAGACTAGGCCAAGCATGGTGGTGCATGCCTGTAATCCCAGCACCTGGAGGGCCGAGGCAGGAGGATCCTAAGGTTGAGCTCGATTTGGGCAACTGAGTGAGACCTCGTGTCAAAGTAATATGATGTTGTTCAGTGTGAAGGCCCTGCCTGGGTCTAGTCTAAGAAATAAAGAAAGGAGACAAGGAGAGAGGGAAAGAATATATAGAGCTAGTGCTCAGCAACACTGCCGGGCACAGCACCCTTGGTTTCCCTGTGATGACAGTGATGTTTTCTTTCTGTGCTGCCCAGTGCAGTGGCCAAAATCCAGTGTAAGTACCACAGCACTGAGTGTTAAAATTCTAATTTTGATGATGGTAAGTGTACAAAGTCTTATGTGACAATAGCTGCTGAACTGCTGAGTGCAGCTTAAGAGACGTGAAACCCTTTTCTCTCTCATGTCAAACACTCCACTGAGCCACAAGGAGCATCCCCTAAGCTATTAGCAGGACACACCCTTCACCTGCTTAAACTTCTTTGGAGGTAACGTCTATACTACTGAATCACGGCAGTCTAGCGGCATCTCTCACCCTGCTGTCCCAGTGGCTAGGGGTCACATGAGCTTCTGATTTTTCCCCAGGGACTGAGGCCTCATCTGCTCTCTGATGCCTGCTTCTTTGGGTGGCAGACATGATGCACTTCTTTTGCTGGTCTCTCTCTCAGAGATGCTTTTTCAAGAGCGCTTCCCCAGGCCCTATCCAGATCAGCCAGGTCACAGCTGGTGTTTCACAACTCAGCAACCATTTTATGTCCTGGAGCAGAAGACTTAGTCTGAATGCATTTATTTATTCCTCCAGCTTCCATCACTGGATTCAATAAGCTGAGATCCAAAATATAGTGTGTTTAAAACTTTTAAATTATCAGTTGATTCTCAGAAATGCCCCCGCCCCCACCTTGCCTCAGCACATCTGTCTCTCCTGCCACTGCGGGCCAGCTCCAGAAGTGCTGCTTCGTGGCTATCTTCCGCTGGGCTGTCGCGATGGCCTTGATGTCTCCATTCCATTCACACCTTTTACCTTTCAAGTTCATTCTGACTTTGGGGAAGAGCCAGAAGATGTATGATACCAGAGTTAGTGGGAAAGGAGGGGGAAGATGTGATGTCCTCAGCAGCCACATTTGCTGTATTCTTGATCTCACCTTCTACAGACATGAAGGACTTGCAGAGCTAATTCAAAAGGTGGCAGCAAAAAGCACTCATGGAAAGAGAGAGACTGGCCGAACATAGATGGAAGAGTCTATTTAAAAAAATGAACAAACAAAACCTTGAAGAATATCATTTGAAAGAGACAAGTTTGATAGTACTCAAAGGGAAAACAGTCACATCACTTTTTACTTAATGACATCTCATATCTGAAATGTAGAGGGCCGGGGAATAGCCCAGTGGTTCCAGCGTCTGTCTGAAACACACAGCCCCCCTGGTTTCCTCAGGCTTCTTCCTGGACTAGAAGATTCTATTTGTTTCTCCTCCACTGATGCCTGTTTCACATTATCTTTGGACTTCACCAACCCTTGAAAGTACTGGAAGGTTTTCACTGGATATTTTTTGAAATTTCCAATAATGAAAGGTTAACATCACTCTCATTACAATGTAGCAAATATATATATATATACAAAAACTATGGTTTCAGATTGACAACATATTACAAGGAGAGAAAGGTTCTATTACTGCTTGGAAATACATAAGAAATAAGCACCCAGAAAAATAGTTGTTTACTGTCATTGTATAAGTCAAACAGAGCTGCTGGCTGATTGAACTGTTCCCATTACTTAAGCAGCCAGAGAATGAGATTTTAATACAATTTTATTTCACAGGAAATAGTATTTATGAAGAAACCTCTATAGGTCGTTAAAAAGAGAGATCGTCTAAGATATATAAATTTAAATATAAAAGGAATAACATAGATGAAGCCAGTTTTTTTGGTTAGCATTTATCTCTTGATAAAGCAGAAAGAAAATCTGTCTCCAAGACAACCAGCTTCTTTTATGCTTCAGTGTGATGCATCCTATGCCAGTGATATGAATATTTTAAAAATGTAAGAGATAGAAAGAAGGAAGGAAGGAAGGAAGGAAGAAAGAAGGAACCAGAAAAAAAATAAGAACCATACCAGAGTTTAATGTCCACATATAAAGGCAGATTTTATCTCTAACATATGCGTCTACAAATGTCTATTTAAAAGCTAAGATAATCAAAATCCATGATGTAATTCTTATGCAAATATATAGCCTATAAATATCAAGGACCTGAGAAATACAATTCAACTTTAAAAGCAGACTCTGATCCTACCTCTGCCCATCTCTGGCCAAGAGAGACTTGTGTGACTCTAAAGTCAGTTTAAAAAGCACAGTTTCTTAAATGTGCATAGATAATGTGTATTAATCACATGTAATTTCGGGTTTCTTTTTGATGATTTTACTATACAAAGTTATAGTTTAAAACTAAAAGGTAACCTTGAAAAAATCCTATCCAAAATATAGATAATGTTATAACTAATACTATGAAGTAATGTTTCTTTTGAGCCATGGATTGGCAAGTGGTGTTTATAGAATTAGATGGAAATAAAACGTCCCTTTGTAAAAGCACACTGCCTCCAACATTTCTCATTCAGAAAAAGCAAAATGACCTTCTTCTGTCTTAATGTTCTGAATGGTAACTTGCAGCATAAAATGTGGGATATTGTATCACTTGTGTTCAGGTTTTGCTGATATACTTGAATTTCCAGAACGTCTGTTTGGAGAAAAAAATCTTATGTTATGTGACCTACAAAGTTTATGCCATAAATTTGTTGCTATCCTTGGCCTCCTTAGGCAGAGAAATTGAGAAAATAAAAGACAGCTGACTCTCAAGTAGAGATTACAGCATGAGTCTTTGAAAGACTGAAAGTGAATCCTCGATCTGTCTCCTTGCCCAAAGGGGCATATTAGAGAGCAAATGATTATCTTATGAACTCATGATGTATATACAGATGGATCAGTTAGTTCGCAAGAAATCGCATTAATGGCCTGTGAAATTCAGATGAAGTAATTATTTAGATAGCTCCATCAAAACATGGATTCCTGCTCATCTGAGAAATGTAAACGAGACTGCAGAACATAGGTACTCGTCATTCTGTCGTAAGCGTTTCACTTCAAGTCACCAGTTAAGATACAAGCTTAATTTGTTACTTCAAATACCTATTAATCCACTTGCTCTGTGGATGAACATTTTTATTTCAAAGTTCAGTGTGCATAATTAGACATAATCTCATTAGCATTGGTAACTCCTAACTAACTTCATGTTTTAGGTTATCAAAAAGCATTAAGACTGTGAGAAGAACTGCTTGGCCAAAAATCAATATCTCATAGATAAAGGGATTTGGTAAAAAAAAGATTACCAAAGTGGTATTAAGAATATTTTCCTCTTAGAGTATTGAGCTTAAACACAGGGCCTTTGCCTGCAGTGACATCCCCAGCATTTTAAATTTTTTTCTTTTCTTTTAAAATTCTGATACAGAGTCTCATTAAGTAGTTATTGTGATCCTTCTGTCTTGTCTTAGGAAACAAAATTTCTAGAAGTCATCTTCTTCTAGAGCATATAATATTCATGTTATACTCATTAGTAGAATTATCCTGAAGTAACTCTCCTTCAGCATAGCTTTCCATAATAATTCAATATCCCACTGGCTTTACAAGCAGCCAAATCTCTCGAGATTGAGATTTTTTTCTAAAGTTTATGCTGTGCAGACCGTATTTCCTGTTGAAGTCTTTGAAACAAGTCATCCTACTGAAGTAGAATGTTAGCACATGGAATTGCTTCCATTTTATATTTGCACATCCTGTTGGAATACGTTTAGGATCTGGGATTTTATAAGCTCAGTGTGATGCCAAAGAGGACATCATCCCTTTCCTAGAGACCAAGAGTGTGAATTCAAAAAGTGCCCCTGTGTGCTACACCGCAGATCCGTCTTGTGTCTGTGGAGGAAGCATACACAGCATACGTTCTGTCTAAGAGGTGGGAACAGCCTCTCTGACAAAAGCGTGTCCAACTGACACATGGGTGTCAGTGTGAACTTGTGCAAGCCCCAACACTTGGTATCAGTGAGTATTCCTATATTGAACAGCAGTCCATCATTCAGCTCAATATGCCATCAAATAACTTGTTAAAAATACAAAACAGCAACAGTCGATAACAGTCAGGCTGTCTGAGCACTCAGGGCTCTGGGAATTCACACAATGTGCTTTCCTCTGGAATGGATTTTATTATTATTATTCTAATCTTTATTCATACATTATGAATACATATCATCATCACATTCAACATTGAGAGTTTGTATCAGAATATGACATGACTTGATTCTCATTTATCCCCTTCCCCCACCCACCATGCAACCCCCTCACCCCCTATATACACAAGCTTTGTTTCTTTTTTCTTTATTACTATCACATTCTTTTTCTCCTCATTGTTTACCCCTACACCCTCCTTCCTTTTAAATATTTTCTATTTCACAATATCAACTATATATACTAGAACTTACTTACATCTTCATTTTCTCATACAGAGAAAAGATATGATATTTACACATCTGTGACCTATTTCACTTATGAGGAATGGATTCTCGAGGAATTAAAATGGCTCTTCATTAGAAGATGTTAGATTTTTGAATAAAAGTAATAACTGCAAATAAAATTTCTGATTATTTGTTATTAAAATATGGGACAGAGGGCAAAAGGTAAAGCAAATGACATTAAGGTCATGCTGTGCAGATACAACTTCACCACAGAGGAGATGAATATTCTGATGTGAGTGCAAGAGCTAGAAACCAGGTGGTCATATCCTATCCTGGGGTTGAAAATGCCATGAAATTACAGTTTCAATTAAGAGTAATATACATGTAACAATGAGCAGGAGATATCCAGTAATGTGGGAATAACTAATAGTTGAAACCTGTACTTCCCTTAGAACTGGTTGCTGGACAGCAAACTGTCACAAAGGCTGTTGAAAAATATGTGGAAAATAACTGGGGGATTTAAAGTAGCTTCTGAATACTCTGTGTCATGTCATACGTGCCATGTAGAAGGAAGACTGTGTGGAGAATACAAATGACTTTGGGACAGTGGTCATGGGTGCAAACTGATCTCTTCTTTTCCCAGCCAAAGATTCTTCTCAGCTATTTCTTTTAAAAGAAAAATTAACTTAAAATGTGAAAATATAGCAATTGTAAAGTTCTATAGCAAATAGAAAAGGCTAAGATTTTTGCTTAAGTCTGGAACTTGCCCTTTTCTTTTTAATTGATTTAGCTGCTCCCAACTTTATTTTTGTTGTTGTTGTTGTTGTTTTTATTTTTTTGTTTTGTTTTGTTTTGTTTTGAGACAGGGTCTTGCTTTGTGGTTCAGGCTGGCCCTGAGCTCAGCCTCAAACTCACATCACAGCAATCCTCCTGCCTCTGCCTCCCGAGTGCTGGGATTATAGGCGTGAGCTACCACGCCCAGCACTGTGTTATGTGGTACTGGTTGCTGCTGGGGTGACTCTTCAAGCCCAGTATTGTTATGTGGTTAGCGGAGATCAAACCCGGGTCCTTGCGCTTGCAAGACAGGTGCCGGAACCACTGAGCTATGTCCCCAGCCCAGCTGCTCCCAACTTTAACCTTTCTGTCCTAATCAAGTACACTTGCATAGGTAAAATCTCAAATATAAGTTTGGGTGACAGAATTCTGCTTCTTGCTTAGAAAAATGAGGAGAAAAGAAAATCAATAAGGGAAATGAAGCAGATATGTGATCTGAATGCCTGATGTTTCACTGAGAATATTAGAAAACAGTAATATTCAAAATCATTACCTCATCCAATCTAATCATCAAAGATAGAAACATCTGTTTGCGGGAACAGATGCTTTGTCTCTGTTGTCATGCATCCACACTCTTGCTGGGGAACTGATCTCACTGATCTACAGCACATGCTATTTACAGTCGGAGTCTAAAACTTGACATAAATAAAAAACCTAATTCCTATATCTAAGAATCAACAAACTCTTTGGTCCTTTGCTCAGATCCTGTAGCCATGAGGGGTGTCTCTTCTAGGGGCTACAAAACCTGCCTTAGACTTTAATCGTAGCCTTTCCTCGAACCTGCTGAGGAGAAGCCAGCCTGCTGATCTAACTGATGTGCTTGTAGCTGTTAGAAGTGTGAACAGGTACCAGGAAAAGATTGCAGCAAGCAGAAGAGATCAAGATACTTCCAACATGGAACAATACTTTAGATTTACTCTAAAGAATTAGTCAAGAAATGCTGAGAAACACAGTAGTGTTCATATTCTTGAATGAAACCTCCACATAAAGCCCTGAGAACTGGAGAGAGTGTTGGCTTAATTCCCAGGCAGTTCAAAAGCTCAAAAGTTTGATACTAACAGGCAGGAGAAATGCGTTTTCCAGCCCCAGAGGACAGCAGTTTCCCCTTTGCTCTGAGTTTTGTTCCAGCGGAGCACTCAGTGGATTGGGTGATGCAAACCACGTGGCTGAGGGCAGATCATTTTCACTAGGTTGACTTATTTAAATGATAAGCTCTTTGGGAAACTTTTTCATGGACCCATCCAGATTTGCTTTGCCATTTACATGAGTGGAACTCTTATTCCAGTGGAACCAACTGCTTTTGTCATAGATGGTTTTTATCAGATTGAGGTAAAAAGCATCTATCCTAGTAGGTTTGTCTGTCAAGCCATCCTGCCTCCCTGAGATGGATCCGACTTGGTGATGGGGAATGACCTTCTTGATGGGATGATTCTCTGCATTCTGTTTGCCAGTGAAGATGGCGAACAGTGGAGATGTTGCATGTGTGTTCCTTAGGGAGACTGGCTTGTTCTTCTCTTTTTTGATTAGATCCTTCTCTGGTTTTGATATCTAGCTATTACTTGCCTCCAGGAATGAGTTGGGGAAGCTTCCTCCCCTCTCAGGTTGATCAAAGAGTTTGAGAAAAGTGGCATTGGATTTTTTTTCTAAATTTATTGTAGAATTCAGAAATTAATCCATCAGGGCTCTTCTTGGTTAGTAGATTTTTTAATTACATCTTCAATTTTATTGATGATATTGAGTCATTTAGAATTTTTATATCTTCTTGATTCAGCCTTGGTAATTCATAGTTATCTGGCAAATCTGTCCATTTCTTCTGTGTTTTTCATCTTATATGAGTACAGGGTTTCTAAATAAGTATTGATGACCTTCTGGATTCTTGTAGGATCTGTTATGATTTCACACTTTTACCTAATTGCATGAATTTGAGTCTTTTCTTTTTTGTTTTTAAATTTTATAAGCTTGGCTAGGGGTTATCAATTTCATTTAATTTTTTGAAGAACCACCTCATCAATTCATTGATTCTTTGTATTGTTTTCATAGTCTCCATTGTATCACTTTCCACTCTGACCTCTATAATTTCCTCCCTGAACCTATACTCCCTCTGACTTTTCCCAAATTATCTATCCCTGTGTGCAGATGAGGTCAGATTTAGTGGTTTAGAGTAAAAAGAAGGAATTGACTCACAGTTTCTTTGGGTCAAGATGGCTCTCAGAGCAGCAAGGTGCTGTGGGTGTCTTACATCGGGTTTGCATTTGTCTTAGCTGAAGGCCACATGGAGAGCGGTGTGGTCGGGGTCTACTTCCGGCTCTCAGGTGTGGGTGTTTGTAGGCTATGTGTGTTTCCTTGCCACATGGGTCTCTCCAAAAGGCCATGCCTCGGGCTAACTGCCTTTCTCCAGAAGTGTAGCAGGAAATGAAAGCTTTAGAAAAGGCAGAACCCGTGTTCTGTTCTGAATGTGACACACGTCCCCTCTGACATGCAGCACAAGTAAGCGACTAAACACAGGTACGGAACCTAGGAGATGGAACAAAGGGTAGATGTTGGGAGACAGCGATCACGGGAACCACTGTAGACACTGCTCACTGGGGAATAAAAAATAAACTGAAAAAGCAAAAACAAAATGACAGTGTTCCTTTAACTGCTACCTACTCTATCACTATGTCATTGTAAGAGTGTAACTGCCAAATAATAGGGAAACATGATCATTCATTAAAATACTGGATAAAAAGTCCTTAAAATAGTTCTGTATACTACCTATCATAGTGGAAAGTCCTCATACAGTAATTTTAAAGAAATTGAAATTTATTGGGGACATTGAATTTACAGTTCTTACAGTTCTTAACTGTAAGAAATAATTTTGTTTCCAATAGATGAATTCATGTGAAATATTATAAAATGACCATCACTGACAGTGTGGAATACATATAGTAAACATGTGATCAGTAATAGCAGTAGGTCCTTAATACTATCATTGTGTTTATCTACAGTTTTGTACCATTGATTTTCTTATTTGTATTCCAAAGTGTGTATGCAATTAATGAGGTGTCGCTCATAGTGCTCCTCCAATTTGAATAGCAGGCATAGTCATAAATATTCAACCATATTTTCACTGATGATTGTGTCTATTATCATACCAAAAAAAAAAAAAAGGTACTAACAACTGAGAGTTTGTTCCTTGCAACCTTTTGTAGGACAATAAATCAAACCATCTGTAGAAATGTTTTTTTCTGCTTAGGAAATGATTGCTAACATATGACAGTGTCAAATGATTTTAATTTATCTTTCCTTAAGCATGAAACAGCATGTCATCTCCTCAGTGGAATGGAGATTGTTCGCTTTTTTTTTTAATCTTTATTGGTACATTAAATATACACATCATGATTGCACTCCATAATGGGGATTTGTACCAGTATAAGACACAACTTAATTCTCATTTTTTCCCATAGCCCTACCCACCCTACCACCCCCCCATATACATAAAATTTGTTTCCTTACTCTTTTGTTACAATCTCAACATTGTCCCCTTTTACCTTATTTTACATTGAGCATTTTCTATTTCACAATGTTTGCTTTTTTATTATGGATCACTAATCAAAGAATATTGTCTACAGTCCTTCCCAATGTTCTGCAGAGAAATTCAAGTTACTCCTAAATGTACGTAGAACTGAAAGGTATCAAGAAAAACTTAAAAGATCCAGAAGATATTGTTAGTTCCACATAACATTTGTCATTAATATAATTGTTTGTTTAATCTTGAAAGAAGGTGTGAAAAAGCCAGAAATCTTGCTCAGATCAGGCCTTGGAGGAATAAACTCTATTACTTGCAATAAAAGTGAAAGAAAATTGTATTTAGGTAAATATATCAATCTTTTTCCATTTAGATGATAGACAGAAAAATGTCCACCTAATGAGCTTGGGACTGTCAATTTGAACTCTGTGTGACTGAATAGTTGGATGGGTAACATGATGTAATTAAACATCCCCGGAGGTCATATTTAAAGCTTTTGACATATTTTAAAGTTGGTTAATATAGATTCTGTCCTTCTGCAATTTCTCCAATCTCTGTGAAAATTCTAACAATGTAGAAGATAGAAACAAATATCATTCCGTGTACTTGGAGAAGCGTGGATGTATGTATGTGTGTAAAGTATTTAAATTAAGGTGCCTCTAGAAATTTAGGGCATATAATTTAACCTTGGATAAAAATTTTACAACTAGCTAGCCTGTAATTTCTACTTCTGATTTTAGCTCAGTGGCACACATTGTGATCCAGCTATATAAATGAAATCTTTTGTGAAGGAAGATAAATTATTTAGAAACACGTGAAGCAATTTTGTAAGTAACATTCTGATAAATGACAATAGTATGGAAGGGATGTGACCAGCTAAAATTAAACAGTCTGAATGAACAAAAACAATAAACCTACATAGTATTATATTTTAAAATTTATTATTGCTTAAATAACCAAAATTAGCAAAAAAAAAAAAAAAAGCCAGAAAGATCTATCTTATGATGAAAACCTATGAAGAATGTATTGGCTACATATTTCTTAATTAATGGAACAAAACTACAAATTTAATGAAGACCTTACAAAAATATTATAGCCTATGCAGCACGTTTATTTGCACTGGGATATATTTCTTACTCCAGAGAATAAACTTAAATGTAAAAGAGACAATAATCAAATATCTTATTAAGATTATTGAAATAAAAATTCCTACTTAGACTTGCAATAGAATTACTGCTTAGAACCTGATAAAATGGTAACACTGAATATGATGTTTACAACATCATCAATATTGTCCAATATCCTCAGGATGATCACTAAGTGATTACTTATTCTTTTGGAAAAAATTCTGGTAAATTCTCAAGGCCCTTCAGAGAGATCAAGGTAACAAGTTTACTTAAAGCATTTGATACAGATTAGCATATGTTGGAAAAACTCTATCATAATTCAGTCTGAAATTCAGATATCAGATTTGAACTGTGAAATGGAATCATTAGATTACACATAAGGTAAAAAGTTCCAAAGCCTAAGATAATAGTAAGTAAAATCAATGAAATTATCAAGAAAAAGTTTTTAGAAATTGATGGAGATTGTGTGATGTATTTTTTGGCTTCTCTTTTTACCTCACAAGATTGTTTGTCTGAATTGCTTGCATTGCTTCAGATATCTAAATGTAAGCCAGAAATATAGATTCTGTATGCAGTTTCATGATTGTCAAGAAGTGGTGAAAGACGTACCAGATATTTTGTAAACAAAAGATACAGATGTTGTTAGGAACTTGAAATAGGTTGCAGAACTGCATGGTGCTTGTTCCAAATGCTTAATCCTGGGGCCATTTACTTCAGATCCAATTCAGCACATCTGATTTAAACCCTAATATACATTCTGAAAAAGTTCAGCAATGTTTCTCCTGCAAGGTAAAGTTTTGGAAACAATGGCATATGCGATGTGTTCTAAAAATTGGATAGTGAAGGCAGATAAAAAGGACACCATACAGTGGCAGGCTCTTCTGGAAAGGCATTAGTACAGTAGCCAATCTTGTATGAGAACACTGAGTTTCTAGTTTAGTGATTTCAGCACACACAGAGTCTCTATAAAGCACATCAGCCCCACGCTGGGCCAGCCCTGGGCCTGACTGCACCCATCTTGACACAACCACACAGGATGCTTTCAAATTATAAACATCAATAAGTGCTACTTAGGCATAAAAATAGCCAGGTGAAAGTAGTAAGGGAAAATGGTTCAAAGAGAATATGTCCTGTAAGTGCAAACACGGTTTATAAAACTGATTAATGCAAATGATGAAATGTCAAAGTGCTGTGAAAATTTGTGGGACAATGTTTTACTGTTTTTGACTACAGGACTGAGTGGAATGTGAAATTACCACATCATTTTTAAACCCAGAGATATGAACATTGGGTCTGTGGTGCAGCCTCTTGTTGCAAGTTCCTCTCTGGAGACACAGTTCTCCAACGGCCACATTTTAAGCAGTCAGTTTTCTGTAGGCAACAAAGTCCAGTCTGATTTAAAATTACTTTGTTAGGAAGACAATTATCATTGCATTAAGAGGATGAGGACACTTTGTGTCTTGGCATAAACTAATTCTTTTAAAACTTTTCAATAATTCACTGCAGACTTCAATTTTTTTTCTAACTAAACTACAATAGTACTTTGTATTGTTTATAAAAACCCCAAACTGTCCAAGTGCACATTGACTTCTTTATGACACCTCCCGTTGGGTCCCATTCACTGAAGTGAGATACCTGAAGTCCATGGTTGGCCCAGTTCTTCTGAAAAGTTCTCACACACACCACATACACGTCTCAGCAAAGCTCTGATGCATGGAATGGGTGAAGTTACCAGAACCCTTCACTGCTTGACCTCAGGGTGCCTTCCAATTCAGTACACAGGAACTCTTGTCATTTTAATCAATGCAAAAGATATTTTTGAAAAATATATATATTTTTTGACGGTAACTTAATATACGTTTTTATACACATCAAGGAACACACTTGTTTCAATTTTGGTTTTCAGATCCCCTGTTTTATCCACTGATACTATTGTCCAAGACATTGTCCCTTAAATACTTAACCTAATGAAGTTCTATTGAGATTCCCATCACTAAGTGGTAGAAAGATAATGGTCAATCTTCGTTCTTAATTTCTAGTAGAACTTGATCAGAAAGTAAATGGTATCAAATGGAAATTGAACTTACTTCAAATTTAAAGATGGACATGGCCAATATCTCAAACTTTGAACTTTACTGGATGAATTCATAATGAGGAGAACACACTTTTAGATCATCAGGACTGTCTCCTAGATCTTACATTTTCTGGCCCATGGATAGCAAAATTTCCTGAATCCCATGTCCACCCTGATAATCCCAGATAGTAGGTACAAAAGCAGGTTGTGGTGTATTAGAGCTGTATTTCTAAAGATAAAAGATAATCCTTTAGCATTATGCATTGAAGGTCATCAAATGAGTCTTGAGGACTGCTTTTTTGCAGTGATTCTGTTATTCCTTTGTAGCCGACATGATCACCACAGAACCTCTCCTAAGCCTCTAATGGCAAAAATAATAAATAAGTAAAAAACCATTATTTTATTCTCTGCCTATGGAGGTTGAGCAAAAATAGGTCCTTTACTGTGGGCCAGGAGACCCTTAAGTTTTCGTGAAGATTGATGTATTTTGCAGCAAAGTATGTTGTGATCTATTTTAATCACAACAGCAGCAACAACTCTTGCAGGCTTCTCCTTCCACTTGGCTGGCCAAGCAGACACTGCTTCTGTCCCACTCGGGTGCCAACCTGCTGCAGGCTGCGCCACGACCCTCATCTCCAGTCCTCTCATTCCACAGGACTGAGCAGAAATGGCGCGCATCCCCAGATTCCCTGGCTTCACAGCAGTCCTCTGATTGTCCACGCACTGGAAATGAGTTTTGTAAATTAGGTTAAAAAGTTCCCCGAATATGCAACCCAACTCTTCCCTTTAGCTATTGTCCCAGTTTCTTCTTTCTTTTCAAAGTCATGGAAGGAACATATTTGACCACTCGTCTCCACTTTCTCACCACCTACTCTCTCCTTAAATACACACATCTAGCTCCCTCCCCGAATGCGAGAGAAACCGCTGAATCCCATCTGTTTGAGATGCTCCTTTCCTGAGTTTTAGACACGATGTACATGAGGTGTGTGATAAAAATTTGGTGACTAAATGAAAAAATTATTACAGTATAAGATGCACTGCCATTAATCCCCCGCGGAATGCCTCCCAGCACGGCAGGTACACTCCTCATCCTTGCCGCTGTCTGACGCAGGCTTGTCCGTCCTCCCCCTTGGCCTTTCATGATTAACACAGTGCCCAGAATTGATTCAAAATGGTTATGGAAATTTCTCCCAAGGGGAAGCACGATAGTGAGTCTTCATCCACCTTATTCACTGCCTCTGGTGCCACGTGACTTCTGCTTCTTCCCTTTTGTGTTGTGAAACATAAAAGTTTTGAATCGATTCCTGACATCAAGAGAGCCACAGCAGCATGATGGAAGACACTCCCAAGACGGAGACCTGCTTCGGGAAGCAGCAGGAGTCATGGCCAGTGTGAGGAAAGGGAGCGAAGTATTTGGAGAAGGAAGTCATGGTGATGGTCTTTCAGGGTGATACATTTTACAAAAACATTCACCTTCACTGTATTTCTGATCATATCTCATAATCATTGTGGAAAACTTGAAGACACTGAGTTATGAAGACGTAAGATCTTTCATCTTCTCAAAGAAATTGTTACTATAGATTTGTTTTGTCCTTTTTACTGAAGTCAAGAGCAAGAACATTTTCTTTTGTTATTAAGATTTCCTGGAAAAAGCTTTTTCAATTGCTGAACCAATAGTAATGTCATTATTTGTTGCTCCAGAAAATTCTATACACCTTTGACCACAGCTCTGATGCTGTTGATTACATTATTCACACTGTAAATTACCAAATTGTTGAAGACACAGGTCAAAATAAGTTAAATTCCAAGAGTATTCTATGAATGTTCATTTTATGATTCCCTTTAGGATTAACTATTTTTTTAGTTTTGAGCTAATACAAATTTTTATCTTAATACAAATTTATCTTGTTTAATTCTAGTGGAATATATTATTAGCTGTTGATTTATATTCTTTTTTGTTAATTTTGTATATATAATCACAGATATTTCCCAGTTTGTTGCTGAAAGTTAAGTTTCATTTATAATGTTAATAAAAAGCATCCTTAACTGGTACTTTTTTCGCAAATTGCCTCTAGAATCTTATCTGAATTTTGTAGGAGACTTTTATTTTTTCTAATCATATCAATGATTTCTACGTGTACAATAATTTTAACTAAAAGAATTGACATAGTTCAGGCATTACTAGGTTTTTAATAGAAATTTTATTTTTCAAAGTTAATACATATTTTAATTCCTTAAATGACCCTTAAGTAGATATTAGATTTTTCTTCTCATGCACTATTAATTTCAAAATATTTTCACATGAATTATTTTGCTTTCCAGTCTTTACTTTTAGTTATCTTTGTTAGATTTTGCTGTTTCTGTTCTTTTAATTTCATAAAACAGATTAGGTCATTTTTTTTAAACTTTGTATACATTTATGTATTTTGCATACATCAGGAAAGAACTTTATTATAAAAAAATAAATATTAATTACTCCTTTGTAATATTATAAATTTGACCTCTGAATACAGATACTTTGTAACAATATTTTTAATTTAATGAACATATAAAATTCATGTAAAAAGTGAAAAATGAAAAAATAATTATTGTTTATTGAGTTTGATATCTAGATACCTATTGTTACTTATGTAATGATATTAAGATCTCATTGAAATCAGCAACTTTTCAGGAAAACAGTAACTTAAGTAACAAAACTATTTCATTATCCAATAAGAAGTTAAAATGTTTTTACAAATTATGTGTATTCAGAGGCCACCTATATCTCAATGTTCTTTCTAATTCATTCATTTATTTTTGCAATCCTAGAAATTGAATTTAGGTCCTTCACACTGACCTACATTCCCAGTCTGCTTTGTCTTGTTGTTATTGCTGTTGTGAGGCAGAGCCTGATGAGTTGATGCTGAGTTCAGATCCATCATCTTCCTGCTTGCCCTCATGATTATCACTAAACCACACTTCGAATCATCTACTGACCATTTTCATTGAGAACTTAAACTCCTAGAGTACAGCAGCACAGACCTACCGTCCCAGCACTCTGGAGGGTTGAGGGAGGAGGATGCCCAGCAATTTAGCAGTTACTGAGACCCTGTCTCAAAATAAAAGTGAGTGGTAGGGATATAGCTCAGTGACAAGGCCCTAGGTTCAACTCCCGGTACCACAAAAACTCATACATATGTACATACAGTGCAAACTGAATCCACGGACTTGTCAAAAGTAATTCCTATGTGTTCCTCTTCACTGCAGTGTATTGTCTCTACTGAGTCCACATCCCTTTATCTTGCAGTTGTCCAAATCCGCATCCCCCAGTGCAGCTGCAGAACGACATTCCCTCTGTGTGACTCACAGGGTCTCCTTTGAGGAGCCGTCATGGCGCTGTTTCTGGGACTCAAGCCTGGCACCTCCGTGCACAGGTGACCAGAAGGCCTGTCTCCCCCTGGTTCTGTAGTCCTTCTCCCCCAGGCCCTCTTTCTGTTCTTTGGGGAAAAACTTGCCAGTAACTTGCCTTAAGAGGTCTGTCAGTGGTAAAAGCTGACCTTGTGAACCTTGAAAGCACTGGAAATTTTAATCAGTAGATTTTAAATTGCTGAAATCTCTGCACTGTTTAGTGATCTCCAGGACAAGTTCTCAGCCAGCCCTTGTAACATCTTGTTATATTCCTTTCCTCCATAAAGAAAGTTTAAAACATAACAGATAACATCAGTATGAAATTTTTGGCAGCACAGTTGGTGGATACATAATCTTCTGGAATTCTATATTTTCCATAATGAATGAAATTTTCTTTTACTTGAGGGAAGAATACCTCTTATTTATGTACATAATTTCAGTTCAAGGTCTGTGTTTAAAGGATATGAGTTTGGACAAAGACATTTCAAGTTTTGAATCTCAGCTCTCATTTATAATGCAAATGGATGTTTATTACATTGTACTGCACTTCTCTATTCATTGGCTGAAGAAATAGGGATTTTTATTTCATATAAATATTTCATATAAATATTTTGTTTCACAAATAAATTATATTTCATATAAACAAATTCTATACTCCTACCAAAGCAGAATGACATGATTCGAGCTAAAGAAAGCCAAGCGTCCTCTTTTAAAAGCAGAGAGAAGAAAATATAGACTCATATTTCTGTGGGTTCTGAGTTCAATTGAGAAAGATCGTTTTATGTTAATATTGTCATGTACGTATCAATGCCATTAACTTTCTGGTCTCAGGGAGGGATTTAAATGGTTCTGACTGCCCTTTTCAGACAACGCTCTATGTGGAGCCTACAGATGGCACTTTTAGTATTGTGTATGGTTGTGAGTGCAAAGACCAAGATCCAGACAGTAAAACGCAAGCCTAGGTGAAATGTTTCAGGTGCTGAATTGCCTGGAACCTTTGGAGTGTCCAAGTCCATCACACATTGCTCTTGGTCCTTCCAGAAGAATGTGAAGCTAGGAGGTTTAGAACTGAAAGAAGATAGGTATTTTGCGATTCTGCAGCACGTCAAAAGCCACGCCAAAACTGATGGAGCATTTTAATCTGGGCATTTGACTAATTTCAGTGATGTTTGCTAAAAAAAAAAAGAAGAAGAAGAAGAAGACTAGTAATTGCTTTTTAGCTGGTGATGTCTTTTTATTTGCAAATTTGTTTCTCGTAAAGTTTGGATGTTGGCTTTTGCGAAAATGACATTTTTTTTTTCAACACAAAGGTCATTCTTAAATGTCAAACATCATGTGGTGGTTGTTTGTATTTCAGGTTTCTTGGGGTTTTTTTCTGAACGTCGGGAGGTTTTCATTCCAGGTCTGTTCTGAGGTCAATCTCATGTATTGGGGTAATGGAAAATTTTGATTCTGTGAAACCAGAAGGTTTGAGCAAAATCCAGAGCACTGTTAACATGGAAACACTTAGTCCTTGCATGATTCAGCTGTGACCTTTCCGAGTGATCTCAGGCTGCCTGGTAAGGAGCTCATGCCTTCTCAGCAGTTTGCCAAGAAGCATCGAGTACTGTTGTGAGAATTCTATTGTTCTGCTATTAAAATTGAGATCAGAAAATCTTTGTTTATGAAGGACACTGAAAAGTAATGCCTTTTGAGTTTCAGCAACTTAGGGAATAAATACATAAATTTCTCTAATTTTTTCTGTGAGTCTTCCAAAATGAATTGCACATCAGTCTCAACTCATGTTTGAAAACACTTCATTTAAAACGTAAATTGTTCTTCGTGTTCAATAAAGAAAAGTTTGGCGGAGGCAAAATGAAAGAGGCATATTGTCTGAGGTTGAAATCATTACGGTAGGAGCAGTGGGATACATTTCTTACCAGGAAGTATTTCATTCCATCCAACCTCCTGGAAATGGCCGTTAAAGATGAGTCTTTTTAGAGCATCTTAATGTCACATGGTGAGACTGTTAATTGAGTGTGTTCTGGTCCACGCACTGGCAGATAAACCTTACGAAGCACGTGGAAGGGAACCAGAGATTTTAGAAACCTGGGGATGCGTTTGCCCCATTCTGTTAATTAAGTTTGTCCCTACCGTTACTAACGCTACAAAAGTGTGAGTGACAATTTGGAGAAGTAAACTGCACAGTGCAGGCGGAGAAAATGCACATGAAGTTGAAAGCAGCCGAAGCGACCCTGTGAGGTGCTCGTCCCTGAGACCCGAGCAAGTGGAGTCTGCATCCATCGGAGGGAACTCTGAGGGCCACGGACCCAAGGCACAGCAGCCGCGAAGATGGGTAAGAGCAGACCCGGGAGGCTCCGCCTGCGCCTCGCAGAGCCCGCGCTCACCCCAGAGCCTACCCGGGGGGAAGAGTCCCAGTCACAGCAGGAGCCTCGGGACGCATGAACCCGGACGTGTTAAAAACCCGCATGATCGCTCCGTGGGTTCGAACAAAAGGCAAACGTGCCACGCTCAGAACCAGGGGGATGGATTGGAGTCCATAAAACATAACAGTTGGCAAAAAAAGGAAGAGAATATGGTCAACAAGGGCAAGAAGGGGGTTCCCACTGTTGTAAACAGTTCCAAGCACGAAGTGGCCCAGACGTGGGATCCCAGGACTTTACCTGTCAGAAGTGGCCTCCGAAAACGAGCTGCTTCTGTGTGGTCCCGCGCCGGGAAGAACACGCTTGCTCCCTTCACAAGAGCAGAGAAGCTAAAAGAACAACAAGAATAACCCGTTTCCGGGGATCCCTCAGAGGTGTGGTGTGGGAAAGTGTGTTCGACTTCAATGAAGACGTAGCGAGAGCCTAGAAAGGGATCGCTGGGAATGGCTGGGGAGGGTTTCTGCACCGAGACGCCATACGAGTTTTTTAAAAATTGATTTTATTGGTACATTTTATATACACGTTTTGAACACAAACGACAGTGAGAAATTTGTCCCAGTGCATGACACGACTTAATTCTCATTTGTCCCATCTCCTTGCCCACCCTACAGCCCCCACCCCTATATACATATGCTGTTTCCTTTTCTAATCATCAATTTTTCTTTTCTCTTCTTACCCCTACCCCCCTTTTCCCTTTGAATATTTTCTTACTGCAATATGAGTTTCGTAGGGAAAGAAACCTGTACAAGATAGACCTCCAAGTTATGCAGTTATACAGGATCGAGCTAGCTAGAACAGAAATGTACAGAAAAACCAGCAGAAGCAACAGGCAAGCGTGCTAAAAATAGAGACAAACGTCTACAACGTGATGCATTTAGAATTTTTTTAAAGTAGAAATAATAAATAGCAAAGAAAAATAAAGAATAAAGAATAATAAAATGCAGAAGAAACATACACATTGGGGGAAATGGAACTAAAAACTAAGCATGTGGTTACTGAAGTTAATAAATGTAATTGATGAAACACTAAGTTGGACAGTGTCCAAAGAAATGATGCTGAATTAAAAGATGTAAGAAATGTCATACAATACCTTGTCTCAAAAAGTCAAAATAAATATAGATTTTTTTCAAATTAAATTAAATTCAGCTGAGAATGAGAAGAAACCAAGCTTGAATGACTACAAGTATTCCCATTAGATAGTGCACGGGAAAACGTGTGTGTGTGTGTGTGTGTGTGTGTGTGTGTGTGTGTGTGTGTGTGTGCATGTGTGTTGGTACTAGGGATTGAGGCCCAGCCCTTTGCACCGAGATACAACTACCTAGCCTTTCTCTCTCTCTTTCTTTTCTTTCTTTTGTTCTACTTCTTTATTTCTTTGAGATAGTGTCTGGCTAAGTTGTCTAGGCTGACTTTGAACTTGCAGTCCTCCTGCCTCAGCTTGCCAGAGTGGTAAGATTACAGGCATGCCACACCAGGTGCTGCTCAGAAATGTACTGCTAACGGCCGAAAGGGCTAGTCTGGCTGCAGTACAGGTAGTGACAGGCAGAAGACTGTAAGACAATGTTGGAGATGTAGGCTGGACACAAGGCTCTCTAAAATAGCCAGAGGAAGCTTATGTTTTATATAAAATAGTGGGGGGTCATGTTCATCTGCCACTCTGCCTTGCAAAGAATGTGTCTGCCTGCTGTGTAGCAGGGAATTAGAATCCGGGCAGTGGTGAGTGCAGGGTGGGTATACAGTTGTCCAAGTGCTAGCTAGCTGGACTAGAGGGATAATAGCAGCCATGATAAGACAGTGACAGATTTAGAAATCCCTCTGGGTGGAGATGTGATAGGGGTGTAAAGCTGATAGAAAATATAGTTAAGGGAAGGGTGGGAGTCACAGACACCCCCAGAACTCAGATCATTACCTGTAGTAATTCTGTGTGAGATTCATCAGTCACACAGGTTGTGTTTTGACACTTCAACAGCTCAGAGCTGTGTGCTTCCTCTGGGTATTCACTCCTTTTTATATTTCTAAAAGTCAGTAGAAAGAAGTACTTTCTATGGATTTGATCCATTTATCGCCAGACTTTTTCCTAACCCACAACATACGTGATTTATTATTATTTCTTGTATTTCATGAACAGCTTGCAAATAATCAAGGATAATTACTATATTCTCTTAGATTTTCATTTCTTGAGCTAATCATTCTGAGTTCTTAGGGCTAGCAAGAATCTATTTCTGTGGGTGTGTACCTAGAACCCTAATATGAATTTTCCAAGTATTTCCCCATGGATTCTAATCTCTAAAGTTCCTTATCTATTGGAAAATCTAAATATTATTTCCAAAGTAAACCTGCAGTGAAGTATAATTTTGAGTCATTCTTCTCTCCTCACCATTTTAATGTTCTGAGTATATTCTAATGTACATATATTTCATTTTTTAAGGATATCTCTAAAACGAACAAAGACCACGGTGAAGTGCTACGTAGTTGAGAAGTTCCAAATTCTGCACGTCAAGATGTGCAAGCTGGGTGTGGTGGTTCATGCCTGGAATCTTAGCACTCGGGAGCCAGAGGCAGAAGGATTGTTTTGAATTTGAGGCTATCATGGGCTACATAGTGAGTTCAGGGTCAGCCTGAACTACAAAGTGAGAACTTGTCTCAAAAATAAAAAAAAAGGAGAGAAAGAAAATACAATAGCATTTAAATTAAGGTTTAGTACAGCTATAATATGTTGACTAATTAAGCTTTATGTACCTGTTACCAGGTGGTTTTTATGTAGGAGCAATTAGGTCATTTTATTAAAGTGCAAAAGTGAGTCATTACAGAAGCCAATAGCAACGATTAGATCAGTGGTTACCATAGGATAGTAAGTTCTAAAAATATATAATCTGTGTCTGCACACACTGGTTGGGTGTACAGTTCCCAAGGAGACAAGTTCTGGGTTCAGTGGGGATTACAGGATAGAAGGTGGAGGCTTTTAACAAAATGGCTATTTTTATGTCAATTTGGGTCTCACAAAACAGTAATGTAACCCATAAAAGAAAATAAAGTTAAACCAAATGTCTTTTAACTAGAAGGATATGCTTTAACATCATGTTCTGTTAAAGAAGTGATAGACACAAAATGTGAGGGAGGTAATCACAGTAGTATCCTGTCAATTTGGGGCCCAGGAGAGTACAAAATTGCAAACTGACGCTAAGGTCTGGCCCGGAAGAGGTGCTGTCTTGATCCCCTTACCCGCCCCTGGTCACTTGGCCACCGGCTCTGTCAAAGGCCTCTCCTCTATATGTGAGGAAACAACTCTGAAGAACTTGCCAGATGCTGTTGGGGTCTCAGTGGCTCAGAGTACAAGATCAGCCCAAGAGCCATGCTCAACAGCAGTGACCAATTAGCGCCACTGAAAGGCCGGTGCAAGAGTGTGGATCCATCCAGATGTTCCCAAGTGTCTTCCTTCTAGAGACAAACTTCACTTCACTGAAAATGTTAAAGGAACACTGGGATTTAGCTACTGTATCATTTAGAAGGAGAAATTCAATTTCCCCCTCACACTCTTGAAGGAAGGGTTGATGCATGTCACCTGGACACTCGCCGCAGGGATCTCAGCGGCATGGCCTATCCTTTCTTTACATTTTGCTTTGGACTGATCTCCTTGTTCTCTCCAGCCCACCTCATCCTGAAACCAATCTTGCTTTCTCACTCCCTTTAAGGAGTTATTGTACATATTATCCTTTTAATAAAAAATACCTGGAATGAAAAGGGATTATATTTCAATGAGCATAGCATATGCCCTTGTCCTTAGATATCATTATTAATACTGCTTTTGAAGTCCCATGCAGCTGGAGTGGACCAATTTTCTCTAAGTTTATCCTTTCATACTTTTCTGGACTCCTCTCTCCATTTCTCCTCAAGCTTTCTGAATCTCAGCTTTACCCTTCTCCACTGTCTCAAGGGAGCCACTGTATGCTTAAAATGTTTGCATTGTTTTTATGCAAAATAATCTCAATTTGATAGCCTTCAGCTTTTCAGATCAAGCCCCAGGGCCTAGCTTTATATAAGGAAACTGGTCCATCAGGATGTTCAAATGAACCTAAAATGATTTGCTGAACTATTTCTACCCAACTTATTTTTACTTTGCTACTTATTTATTCACCAAATATTTATTTGGGGCACTGTATGCTTGCTAAGAAGAAATTTGAAGCATTCAGCTAGAAGCAGATGTGCCAAGCAAAATGATTAACTCCTTCTCATAAGTGCTGAATTTGCCAGCGGAGTATGTACTCAGCGCTTCGCCAGGGTAGTGTGGAAGACGGAACTCATGAGGAGGAGGGACAGGCAGATTTTTGCCTAAACTGAATTTCTGGGCTGGCTTGTTAGGACAGCATATTGAGGCAGAACCCATGGGAAAACTCAGGTGCAAAATGAAGAGTTACAAGCATTGAAAGAGGTGGGAAAATTCAGAAGAGGAAGAAATTAAAATTCTGTCAGCTGTGAAAGACACTGTGTTGCTTGGAATGTGATGGCGTGGTGTTGTGTGCACAGGTTTCTGTGGTTCTCTTTGCTTAGAAATAGTGAGTATCACGTATGAGGTATACACTTCAATTAACTTTATATTATAAACTACAGATGAAAGAATAAGTTAAAATTATTAACATGACAGATGAAAACATATGCACAATTATATATGTGTATAATGGCTATAACTGATTTGTCTGAATGGCTGTATGGTAGGTTTGTTAATGACATAAGCTTTGAAATATCAAGCTAAGGATAGCTATGAAACGTTCTGCTACAGCAAATATTTTCTTCTCTGTTCTCTACAGTATCTTCAGTGCTGAGAACCCCACATGGGATATAATATTTCATGTTTTTTGAATGAGTGAAATTTATTCTTTCTCATGTATTTTTGAAAAAGCTTTCTCTTTTAATTTTTTTTTCCTTTCCAGTGTAGATACTTGCAACAATAAAAATGTGATTTTTAAATAAACATTACGCAGAGAAAACCTTGATTCAGTTTTGGACATGTATCAAGGTCGGTTTTAGACACTGATCAGAAATGACTCAAACCCCCCAGAGGACGCTTCAGGTCCTGGAAGCAGGTGTGTGCACATGTGTGGGCGTCTGCGCGTGGACGTGGAAATAAGCGTGGCTGTGTCTGCCGTGCTGCCTGGTGGGTGAGCAGAGCCCATGTGTTCATGGACTAGCCTTGGGCCTGAGAAACCATTACAATTTTAGGACTTTACAAAGGTCTCAGCAATCGTGTTCCAAGCATCTCCACTGTGAGAAGGAGCAGGTGCAGAAAATATATGGGTCGATGCTTTGAAACAGGAGTGGTGTCTCCTGATTGCCTTTTTATTTTCTACCCCTCCATGCAAAGCCTTAGCCCACATGCAGTTCAAATGGCCTTCATGTTCTTTCCAAATATCAAAAGCTGCTCTGAAAAGGGCTAATCATTTCAAGAACACTTTACTGAAGGCCACCTGAATTCTAGTGGTGATAAAGATACTTTGTGCAAATAATTTGAATATATTAATTTTAAGAATAATGTATATCTTAGAAACATAGAGAAAATATTTTCCACGTATCTTAAATTTTCCCTGAAAATTACTTTTAAGGTGAAGGGAAGAAGTTAAGTGCCTTTAGAAATTATAATCACTGTCTGTATGTCTTAGTACAGTCACTTCCATTAGAAAACTCTGGATAAACATCCCACTGACTATTTATAAATGCTACTTATTGAAATTGGAAGAGCTCATAATTAGCTGTAAAAACATAACAATAGATACATGGTAAAACATGACTTAAACTACTTACTTCAGTATTTTTTAGATTGTTTGAAAGGAATACTCCATGTGAACATACGGGGTAAAAAGTGCAACAGGAGGAACTCCTCTCTCTTATTTTCAGGTACCAAACGTAAACCCTCATATCTTGAACTCATTTGGCATAATCCAAATGCAACAATGATGTATCAGAATTACCAAATACCAGTGTTTTTTCCAAATACCATGAAAGAAGATATTTCCTGAATTACCTGTAGTTCATATAATTTTAATGGGAAACCAACCATTATCTAATCTTTAAACCTTTGATTGAGGTGTAATTGTAATTTTTATCCATATACTTATAGATCGACTATACTAAAGCAATCAAATATTTTATTATTTCTTTCAGAAAAAAATATATACACACATATACACATACACATACATACATATACACAATAATGGTGCTTGAAGTTCAATTGTGTTATGTTTACAATAATGATACAAATCTTTGGCAAATTTGAGGATGTCATAAACATTCTATTTAAAAACATAGAAGGATCATGTTTACTAAAGTCTCTCAAAAGTTACTATTGTATATAATACCTACCAGAGATATCCAACTAAAGGATGATACATTTTTAAAGCATAGATTTCCTTGTAAGCATACTTTCCCTCACCATTTCAAGGGCACCATAGTTGCTGCTAGTTTTTTTTTAATTGAAATCTTTATTGGTACATTACATATACACATCATGATTGCATTCCACAATGGGGATTTGTACCAGTATAAGGCACAACTTAATTCTCATTTTTTCCCATAGCCCTACCCACCCTACCACCCCCCTATATACATAAAATTTCTTTCCTTTCTTTTTTGTTATAATCTCATTATTTTTCCCCCTTCACCCTATTTCACTTTGAGTATTTTCTATTTCACAATATATAACATACAATTCTAGAACTCATTTACATCTTTATTTCTCATACCAGAGAAAAGATGTGATGTTTACCTATCTGTGATCTATTTATTTCACTTATGAGGATATCCTCAAGGTATGTCTATTTAAGTATAAATGACTCAAACGTATCATTTTTATGACAGAGTAATACTCCATTCTGTAGAAGAACCACAGCTTTTTTATCCAGTCTCCAGTGGATGGACATTTGGGTTGTTTCCAAGATGTAGCAATCACAATCTGAGCTGCTATAAACATGGGTGCACATATGTCACTGTGATATGAGTCTTTTAATTCTTTTGTGTATATACCTAGCAGAGCGATGGCCGGGTCAAATGGGACCTCCAATCCTAGCTTCCTGAGGAATCTCCAAACTGATCTCCAGAGGGGTTGTACAAGTCTACAGTCCCACCAACAGTGGAGAAGGGTTCCTTCTTCTCCACAGCTTTGCCAACATTTGTTGCTGGCTAATTCTGAAATGGCAGCCATTCTTTGTGGAGTAAGATGAAATCTCAGTGTTGTTTTCATCTGCATCTCTCGAATGACTAATGATGCTGAGCATTTCTTCATATGCTTCTTAGCTGCTCTTATTTCTTCCTCTGAAAAATATCTGTTCGTTTCAGATGCCCATTTTTGAATTGGGTCTTTAAATTTGGGTGGGCTGATTTTTTTGAGCCCTTTATATATTCTAGATAGTAACCCTTTGAGGAAGAGCTGGTAAAGATTTTTTCCCACATTGTTGGTTGCCTTTTTGCTCTGTTGGTGGTTTCCTTTGCTGTGCAGAAGCTTTTTAAAAGAAGGAGTTTCCATTTGCTGATTTCTTCTGCTAATTCCTATGGTAGAGAGATTTTGTTCAAGAAGTAGTTTTGATGGCCTCTCTGGAAGGCAGCCCCAGCCAGCCACTGAATACCTCTGAGGTCTGGCCCTTTTTCTCCAGGTGCCCTGTGCCTGCTCGTGGAGTGGAGTACCTGCCGGGAACTACCCATCAGAACTCTCCCATCCTATTGGTCCCAGATGGACAGCTCCAGCCTCCTCTTAGTAACATGTGCTGCCGCTGATTTTTTTTTTCTCTCCAATTTATGCTCTTCTAGCTCCATTGCTGTTTAGCTGTAGCTCACATCCTTGTCTCTCTTCACATATACTTGTATTCTGAAGATAATGATCAACTTGTGGTTGATCCGTTTCTGCACATTCTGCTGCTTCAGATCTGCACATCTTCTCACTTGCTTAATTACCATTGAAACCAGTCATTTTCCCTTTCACAGACTCAGCCTCCCATGACTCATCTCATTCCCTTTTCATTTATTTGTATTTCATTTTTCTTGCAAAGAAACCTGACTGACAAGTCTCCCCACCCCCAGAGCATGGTCCCTTCCTATAGAAGCCCTTGTAAAGATGGTTTTGCACAAAGACTGTCCTGCATTTCAGAGAGGTTGGCAAGAAAGAAAACTATCAGTTCCAGTTCAGAAAGTAGAATGCACTGTGGTGCTTTGATTCACTAACTTGATTTATTCCACACTTCTGGAAAAAAAATGAACACAGTTTTGTTTTGTTTTGTATTTTAGGTTTTTTTGAGACAGGATCTCACTTTGTAGTTTGGGCTGGCCCTGAGCTCAGACTCAAACTCACATCACAGCAATCCTCCTGCCTCTGCCTCCCGAGTGCTGGGATTACAGGCGTGAGCAACCATGCCCGGCACTGTGGTATGTGGTACTGGTTGCTATTGGGCATGAGTCTCCATGACCAGTATTGTATGTGGTTACCGAGGACTGAACCCGGGTCCTTGTGCTTGTAAGACAGGTGCCGAAACCACTGAGCTAACTCCCTGGCCCTGGACACAGTTCTGTTGGTGTGGAAAAGATGGCTGTAATTGTATTCCTAACTCAATGGAGGGTTTGCAAAAAAAAAAAACAAAATTTTGCCAGACACTTCTGTTTGCTAGCCTAATTGTGAACCAAAGTATTCATAAGCCCACACACCACTGTAATTTTCTCTAGGAAAAATTCACTTCGATTTCAAACTACCTGAGATCAGGTCTGGTCACTCTAACAAAAAGTTCCTAGAATCCTGGAATGTGCAAGTTCTGGTCTCGTGCTGACAGGGAAACATCTGACCAAGTCAGTGGTGTGATCACCACCGCAGGATGCTGGGAGAGTTCTCCCAAGGCGAGGTTACTACTAGGCCAGAACCGTCTTCATCATTTATGTCCTTCTACATTTATTTCTTCCTCACTAATAAATAAAAATGTGTTTCAAGCAAATGATTACTACTCATTTATAAGAATCTGGTATTTCACACAGAGATGAGGTAAAAAATGCAATCTGGGGATGTATAAGAAATATTTATAAGTAAGTACTACATGATTATGCACATAGATGAATTCCTACAGGGAAGAGTATGACCAACTTAGCCACACTTCCAAGAAGGTAGATGGAATAAGTATGAGTGATGACATAAGGGTTCATGCCTGTGATTTCTTGGAATTGTATTAGATAAGGCATTTCATCATGTAATTTTGAAATGTATGAGTTTGAGAAATCCTATAAAGCAATCCATCATTATATATAACTCTTTCAGTCTTCCTACTTCAAATGGGTAAATTAAAGCATGACCCCATGATCTAAAAGCATATATACTAAATCTAGTTAGTAATCACTTCCATCAAATATTATATATTAGGTTACATAGTCTTACAACTTCACTGAAATTTCTGACACTTTTAACTATCTTATGAACATGTGGGCAGTGAATCCTTTGACTATTTTATGATTCATCCACTTTTAGAGGTGCTGTAAATAAACTGAACCATCTTGTAACTAGTTATATTGAGCTAACCAATAAAATCATTTCTGGAGTCTTTAGAAAAGCAAGACTCTTTTGTAAGAAGTAGCTTTGTTTTTGTGTTAATTTTGTATCTGATTCTAACACTACAACCAAAGAATAATGTGTAGAACAGAAAGGTAGTTAATTTCTTAAATTTTAATATGGCTTTCAGTCTTAGTAATTCTTAAAATAGATTTATTAATTTTATTTAAATATTTCTTAATATTTGCCAAAATTGAGGTATAATTTTCTGGAATTTTTGAATGTTGTCTTCTATTTCTTTTATTTCTTACTGTTATTTAGAAAAATTAAATTAGTATATTTATCATCAGTAGTAAAATTATCTTTAAAAATGTTCTTGTTAATTTGAGCAAATGTTTAATTATAAACTTCCAGTTTGAAACAGCGTCTGCTAGTGTCTGAAGTATCCTCATGGATACACCAGTCATTTCCTTCTCATCTCTAACTCTGCATGAAACATTTGCCTACACAGCTCTCAACAAGTGCTTCCTGTGCGAGAAAATCCAATTGTCCTGTCTGCCCCCATTGTAAAACTATGCAAAATCAAACTAGACCATAAAATAAAAATAGGAACCAGCCGGGGACCTAGTTTACTGTCTGTGTATGTCTCCGTCACATTAGTCAGAAAAAATTTGCATGTAAATCAAAATAGATAAACTCAGTAAGTTACTCACTTCCCTAAAGGTGAACCTAGATGCACTGATCATCTTATTTCTGAGATTATCTGGTCGCTTCTTGATAGAATTTACTGGCCTACACTGCGGAAGCCAGCCAGAGGAGAAAATGAGTTTATTTTGGCCTCAAAGTGATATATTTTATAGTCCCTCCTATGACATGTCAGACAGTGGGTTTGCGTTCCAGTTACCCAGTTCCATGGTTCAGAAGTTATATTTTGGGGCCGGGGATTTAGCCCAGTGGTTCCAGTGCCTGTCTTGCAGGTGCAAGGGCCTGGGTTCGATCCTTGGCAACCACATAACAATACTGGGCATGGAGACTCACCCCAGCAGCAATCACTACCACATACCACAGTGCCAGGTATGGTGGCTCACGCCTGTAATCCCAGCACTCGGGAGGCAGAGGCAGGAGGACTGCTGTGATGTGAGTTTGAGGCTGACCTCAGGGCCACCCTGAACTACAAAGTGAGACCCTGTCTCAAAAAACCTTAAAAAAAAAAAAAAACCTTAAAAAAAAAAAAAAGAAGTTATGTTTTGTCTTCTGAGATATAATAGCAAGCCTTCACAGTTAAGGTTACTTTGGAATTTAGACAATTGATGTAAAAATCTCACCCGGTGACATTAATAAAGATAAATAATTTTTTAAAGATTAGGCCTTCTTTATTGAATTTCCTTGGACTATGAGCTTCAGGATAGAAAGAATCATTTCTTATTTTCTTTGCAACTTTAGTACCTAGCACATATTGAATGACTAATGTGTTTTTGTAAAATAAAATTTTATTTTAGAGTGAGATTTAATTGCTTAATAAGGTAATATCTGATGAGTTCTTGAATATGTTCATGAGTAATAAAATTTGAAGACAGCAGGAATGTTGACCATCATAATCATACATAACTAATTTTTAATATCTAAGAATTTTAATTTTTCCCACTAAAGTTCACCAAGCAAGTTAAAAGAATCTCACTAAACCTATAGAAATAGGGGATTTTGAAAAAATATAACAAAATGTATTTCCTTAATAAATATTGAACTACATTTATCCACAAAGTGAGATATGATTTTAAAATTCACAAGCCAAACTTTCATTCACTTAGGAATTTATCATCTAGGAGGAGCAATAAGACAATGTGATCATTAAAATGAGATTCTGTTACTGATGCAGGCAAATAGAAGGCAAAGGCTTCTGCTTTTTGCCTGATGAGGAAATAGATCCTAAAGTTGTTATCATTAAAATCAGGACTGGAGGGAGCTTTACTGCAGGCATGACTGGAAGAGCAGATTTTTTTCCACTGGAGAAAAATGTTAGCCTGAGTACCATAGGGCAACCATTTTTATGATAACCGAGAGTACAGTTCATTCCTACTGTATAGACAAGACATATATCTGAACGTTTTTGAGAAGGATAGTAGACCCACCTGGTCTGGTTTCTATGGAATTCAAAGGCATGTTGGCTAAAATCGTGAAGCTAGGATGCACAGTGCAAAACAGACTGTAGTAATGACGGTCATGTACCAATCTGATGGTGTACTTGTCCTTATCCATCAAAACACTTCATTTTCCAGACAAAACTTCCAACTAATTCTTTATCAAGTTTCAGGTATAGGGGTTTCTTAGTGGTATCATACTTACATAATCTTGGGTGAGGGAAGAAAAGGCTGAAACCTACACTTAAAGCAAAATCATAAAACTTTAGTTTCATGTAACTTTGATTGTATCTAACTTTCAGAAACTATTGCTCTTCAGCAACAAGCGGAGTTAGAGCTTCTTTGAGTAGAAGCTTCCAGAACATGAAAGTCCTTGTCAGCCATTTGGGTTTTGTACATGAATGTTTCTTTGCTCACCACTTCATTGACACCATCAACAAGGAGACAGGGAAAGTGCTTATTTTCCTAAGCCATACACCATGTGCACACTATTATATGCTCTTCCTTGTCTCATTTGATTTCTTAACTTGCTTTTCATTGCTTTCACCAAAGCAGCTCATCTTTTTATTTGGTTATGTTATTTTCTCGTGTAACTAATGTAGTATATTATCTTTGCCAATGCACAATTGTTTGAATATAACAAAACATTCATGAGGAACTTCTAGTATCCAGAAAGCATAGGATGCTAATGGTCTACCATGATCCACATTTACAGCATGATGGAACAATAGTAAAAAACAAGAGTTTGGTCTTGTTCCAAAGGTTTGTGATCCATTTGGCCTTTAGTTTTATTAGACGTGAAGACCAAATTTCCATGAGTGATAACATGAATATTTTGAAAATAAAGCATTTTAAGATCTGAATGGTATGATAGTATTTGTTAACAAACCTAAGACAAAATGTTTTTTATTTCAAAACACTTGAAATATAAACATTGGCAAAAGAAACTCATTTGGCTAAGTAGTTTGCACATTTCAAATACAAACTTGAATTATTTGAGAGCTGGGATAATAGGTCTGGAATATTCAAAAAATACCACCATAGTGTTTTTTTTTTCATCTAGGAAAGATAAATTATTAGATTATCTTGTATTATAGGAAATTCAGTTATGTCATATTTCTTATTAATTAAAACTTTAAAAATAATTTTAGATAAACTGCATTCACAATAACCAAAACCACTATTTTAAATTTCTGTTTATATATGAGTATATTCAAGTCTGAAAATCATTCAAGAATTTCTTAACTACCATAAGCTATGATTAAGTCTGAACATTGTACTCAAAGGAAATTAATACTGATATATAGTGACTAGAGAATACTGACATTAATTTGTATTATAAATATTTTGAGATATGTACATCACATTCCAGCTAACAGTATGAAATATTACCTAAGTCCTATTTTAAAAAATAAATATTTGACCAGTGTTCTTACTTCAGACGTCATTAAAGAGCTCACATGACATTTCAAAGTTAGATCTGGCCCTGGTGGGGCACACCTATAATCCCAACAATTGAGAGGCTGAGGCAGGAGGATTTCTGTGAGTTCAAGCCCAGCCTAGGATACGCACTGAGTTCAAGGTAACTTAAAAGTAGAAAATGATAACCATATACACAGTTTTCATAAATTATGAGTTTAATGAGACAGAAAGAAAAGCATAATGACAATAAAATTACTACTATATTTTTTGCTATTTTATACCCAGAAACATTTCAACTGTATGTAATACTTATAAATATTGGATAGTGAAAAAGTTTAGATGTATCATTTTAAATAGCCAATTTCCAAGCTCTATATGATCTCTGACTGAATGTTGCTTATTAGCCTGATGAAAAATGGTTTAGGCAGCACCTGCTATATACATAAAGGCATAGAATGATATTGGCAGTAGTAAAATAGTGCTAGATTTTATAAGATGAAACCAATGATGTTTTATGAAATTTTCCATTTTCTGTTTTTGATATAATCTAGCCTGCCAAACACAAACACACATTTAGATATCTCAAATTTCTCAAGAACAGTACTAACTACAAAGCATTTCTGAGAAGTCAATCTGTCCATTGTCATAGTTCATGTGAGAATTCACCAGGACAGATGGACAGCATGCCAGTCTTTATTTTTTACAGATTGGTAGAATTACAAAGTTTGCAAACTGCTGTAAGTTGTGATATTTCAGCATGAAAGTACGTATATAAGATTCATGAGAAAAGCCAAATAGCAAGCTGGTCAATTTTCTTTTTCATTCCCAGATTTTGACAGTACTTCTGACAATATATCTCCACTATTGTAAGGATGCTTTTAGCCTAATTATTTTGTCATGTAGTCCTAAGCTTACCCTTTGTCATGATGTAAGAGAAAACATCGCAATGTCTTTCTCTCAGGAACTCCCTCCCCACCCCTGCTCTAATGTGGCAGAGGCAGCCACTACTACACACATTAGGCTTTGATTTTGTTAAAAATTACTCTACAGCTACAGTTCCCTATGGCCAAACACTTGAAGAACTGTGGGCATATTAATATATAAACAGTTCAGTATTCTAAAAGATCTTACATAGAAACTGTTCTCTTCAGTTTATTTATTTATTTATTTATTTATTTATTTATTTCTGTTTGCTTGAGTTAGGTTTTTTTGTTTGTTTGTTTGTTTGTTTGTTTTGCCTTTACTGGGAGCTTTAGTGTCAAATGATTAAGCAACAGACTCTAGAGTCATTCTCCCTTTTGAATGCCACTATAAAAGAGACAAGATTGTTTTCTATGTGACTGGAGAAAGGATAGGCATTGTTTGATCAGAGTAAGAGAGGATGAGAATTGTTAAGGATACCATCTTCCCTAAGCTTTGGAGGACACCAGGGGTAACCTCAATGAAGAGCAGGCCACTAAGTGAATGGTTACCTGGGAAAGTTAACTAGTGAGTTACCCATTCCTCTAGAAAGGTGCTGGAAAACCTGGGGGTTGTTCACTGTTAGCTGAGGCAGCTGCTCCCCAGTCAGGATTTTCTCTCTGAAAACTCACTTAACACTGTGGTTGTATTTTTCTGATGTCTTGTTTCAGAACATTATCAGAAAGTAGTACAATAACTCTGTTATTCAAGTGGACTTAAAAAGCTGACCTGTCATTTGACTGACTGTTATTGCTTCTTGAAATCTTGCTCATGTTTGCAGTTTTCTGGCTCGAGTTTAGAGCTAGTCCAAGCAAAACCAGCCTAGAACATCTAAAACTGTGGATCAAAGCAGTAACTTCTAGGTTTGTACAGGAACATATTGCATGAGACAGTAATGTAATTTGTGAGAAATGTCTACACACAAGCTTTCATATACCTTTATTCTGTCTTTAGAATTTGGAATGATGGGAGATCATACAATTAAAAGTCAGCGACCTCGATCTGTTCATGAAAAAAGGGTCCCTCAGGAACAAGCTGATGCTGCTAAATTTATGGCACAAACTGGTAATACGTTAGTTACATTTTTCTATGTATTGTTGTTAATTTGATGAAACCACTGCATGCTTTCATAATCTTTTGCTGCACATTTGTCAGTTTTTGGAGCTGATATTTTTGAGCCATTTTTTTTTTGTCACCAGTTAAAGTCCATAAATAAAGTAGCTGTGAATTGAAAAGTGCACAGAAATGTATAAGAATTATTTTCTTCTGTTATAGAACATTTAATATTGTTATGTCATTATTTATGTTAATGAATCCATTAAAATGCATAAAAAACTTCTAAAGAAAAATATTTCTACAGAATTAATTGATAAAACTCAAGAACTAGAATTTTAAATAGGAATTCACATAATGAAATCTAATTTAAAAGAATTAAATATATGGGCTATATTACTTGTGCAATCTATAAGTTTTCACTGATTGTTACCATGTCTAGAAATTAACTATAAGCTATTCATAATTTAATATTTCTTTGAAAAGAATTTTGTTTTATAAGCTAAATAACAAAATGTTGATAGTCTGTTAGCTATAATACACAAAGATATTTAAATATTAACATAATTACTTTGTGGTTTATAAAATTTTTAATTCTAAATTCAGAATTAAAAATTTAAATAATTTTAATTTAAAATAATTAGGTCATTTTTTAAAACTTCATTCCAAATAAGTATAAAACCAAAAATTTTATTTTGAATAAATTTGAAATTAATAATTAATAAATGTGTGTTTATATTCTGAACATATAAAATTTATGCCTACCCATTTAACGATAGAGTTCGATCAAAGGAATATATTTTGATTTTGGCTCACGATAAGTGGTCTCCAATTCTATCTGGGTACATTGCATGTGAATTTCCATAGATGAAAAAAATGTTTTAAAATGTTATGAATATTTTCGGTTGTTGCTTTTATTTGCAGAAGTTGCTCACTAAGTGTTGTGTGTTGTCTTTACAAAGAAATATATATTCCAGCCTTGACCACTGTAACATCAATAGAAAATTTCCAAGTATATAACAAGCTCTCTGACATGATATTTGGAATGATTTTGATGGAATTTCCCAAAAGACAGATATTTTCAGTTCATGTATTTTCAGCTTAATATATATTCAAGACATTAGATCTGAATCTACAACTAAAAGCCAAATGCTGTAAATACTAAGAACGAGTAGCACTCCGAGGATAGGTGAGCTGTCTGCTTAATGCATCTGAGGCAAGCAGGTCCCTCTACAGAGCGAGAGATTCGGAACGAAACATACAAGGTCATGGTTCTAGGGTTTTTTTCCCATTATTCCTCCTGGATTGCTTTTGGTTCACCTTCTTATTTTAAAAAGGTGATTTATGTTTTTACTGTTTGCTTCATTCTGTCCAGAAGGTTCAGGCAAATCTTCAAAACTTTAGATGTATTTTTGTCCTTGGCAGGCAGCAAAGCACGTTAAGCCCCTCACCAGAGATGCTGCGACGTGTGACCTTAGATCAGAGCACAGGGCACGGCCGACCCCCAGCCTCCTGGGTGTCATCTCCCGAGTGTCGCCGGGAGACGCTGAAAGGAGCCTTCTATGTGCAGAGTGGCGAGTGAGTCCGCCTGCCGAAGTTCCCCACAGTTGGGGCTGGCACGGACGTGGAGTGGTGAAGAGTTGTTGAAATGTCCGAGAGGGTAAAATCAGTTTATGCATCGAATATCCCAGAATTTAGTGAGGCACTGTCTTTGCAATTCATTTTTATCATTGTCTCTTATATATACAAAGAAAATTCACAATTTTTGGCTAAAATTATTTTAGCAAATTCAAATAACTCAAACAGAACTTTGCGTTTTTTAAATGAAGAATTAACTAATTTCAGGTTTTGAAATTATTTGTTCTCTTGTGGTCTATTTTTTAATCTAATATGTGACCTGGAAATAGATGAAAGGTTTAAAAACATGATGCATAAGGAGGTTTAGAACCTTATTTTTACTGTTCACAGTAACTTGGAGAGGGAAGCGCACTTCCAAATTAAAATTTTAAAAAACATTGCTGAGATGCTTGAACTCATGGATAATCAATGTTTATCATTCCATTTTAAACTAAGGATGATTTAGGAATATATAAAACATACAATGTTTACTTTAAAATTAAGCTACTATCTACTGAGATAAAACTAGAAAACTATAATATATTCTGCTAGACAATCATACACCTGAAATGAGAACTTTTCTTCTTAAATATTTTCCATACATGTGAAAGCACTTAAACAAATGGGTGCAATACAATGTAATTTTATAGTATAAATCACATTTTATTTGTGAATACCCATCTTTCTTTCAAAACAAAATATTGGTATTACATATAAACAATTATAAAAAATTTTGGCAGTAATGTGAGAACAATGAATGATTTTATAGCAGTAAAATTTAAAAATAATAGAAGAAAACATAGTTTATGCTAAACATGGGAAAATACATCAAAAGGTGTCACATTTTTAAGCAGTATGCTTCAAAATGACTCCAGAAGCAATGTGATCAGTAAACTCGATAGTGAAAAAAACACTTTACAGAGTGATAAAAAGCAGATTTTGTGTGAACGTGATATTTTCAAAAAGTAGCACTACTTTATCAAATTCAGATGACTATTTTTGGTAGTCCCACTAATTGATGTAAGCTAATTTAAACATAAAATAGAGTGCCAGGCATAGTGTGCACACCTGTAATCCCAGCACTCGGGAGGCAGAGGCAGGACAATTGCTGTGAGTTTGAGGCTGGCCTGGGCTACATACTGAGCTCAGGATCAGCCTGAACTACAAAGCGAGACCCTGTTCCAAAAAAACAAACCAAAACATAAAATAGAATCTGAGTTTATAGTTATGGGAAATGAAATCATAAGATGCATATATAAATATTTAAATGCACATTTAAATTAAATACCAATACGATAGTCTAAAACATTTTAATTACATTTATTGAAGCTTTTTAACATCATAGTCATCAAATGATTTTATAAACATGTTCAGGAAATATAACCTTTCATTACAGTGCAGAAAACAGCCTATGTTAATTGTTAATAATATTTAACTTTGTCTAAGATAGAAAAATAAAGTTAAAAGTATGTTTCTAATTTCATGATTTTAACATACTAGCAAAATTTTATACTCATTTTTGTCCATAGTTTAAAATGTACATTACTTCACTCAATCTTCACAAATTCCTTTTGAGTTAGATACAATATTCATTTTAGCTGAAGATTCTCAATGAAGTAAAATGATCTGTTCACAGTCACAGAGCTACTATTCAGTAGCTCTCCGACCAACAAAAGTATTGAGAGCTGCTGAGAAGCTTCCAGTTTCTTTTCATGGTTTGTTCCAAGCAAAGCCTTAACAGTCCCTTAGATAGTAAAGTTCTCTACTTGATGTTTAATCTGCTTCCTAGCTACAAGCTCAAAACCAGATCAGTTTGTGCTTTCTGCAAAGACAGAACCAAAGTGAGCATCGTGTGCATTCCCTTTGACCTTACTATTTTAACCTCACCGCATACTTTTAAAACCACTCTCTCGTAAAGTGCATGAACTACTTCTGTCTGTGGCCCACCATGCTCCATCAGAATAGCCCTCACCCATTTATCAAAAAGGAAGTGATATTAGAAATAAGAAACACTTAGGAGAGCATTACTAGAAAGGTAGTGTGCGAGCTGTAGCACCAGCGCTTTGGTAAGGAGGCCGCTATTTTAGCAACAGTGTCTGGTGCCAGGTTGGAAAGCCGCTGTGTGACTCATTGCTGGATTGACTGATGAATAGAATTTTTTTTTGATCCACAAAATGAACCATGACTTTGAGGGAGCGTGAAGCTCAGGATCATCGATGTCGCACTGCCCCTGCCCTGTGCTTAGCTTATTCTGCCTCAGTACATCATCAGAAGACAGCAGTAGCCCGAAATTTAAAATATTTGTACAAAAATACATCTCAAAGTAGAGCTTGATCCTAATTCAATATCAGCTTAATTAAATTATCTTTCTTGTCATTATAACAATTGAGGTGAGAAAGAAAGATTACTTTGTGGCAAAATAGAACTAATTTTATCATGATTTTGTCATTTCACTTACACAGCTCATTGTTCATATTTTTAGCTTTTAATTAACAAACTGACCACAATATTTACACATCATTTAATCTCACTGTAGACCAGTTAGAATATCATTTGTAAACCTTATATTTTTCCTAACATTAAGCTTAAATTTTTCACTACTAAATAAGCATATGTAAATACGTGTGAATTTTTTCAACCATTTTCATATTATTGGGCTTGTAAAAGTCTGACTTTCAGTTTTGTTAGCATATTCTTTCATGAAAACAATAGTCATGAAGCATGGCTTTAAAAACTGTTCAATTAATCATCCAAGAATTTAATGAAATTGATCATATATAAATTTGTAAAGTTAAAAATACTGAAACAATCAAGACTAGTCCATATGGTACTTTGGAGATGGAAACCAACTGCTGTATTAAAACGAGTGCTATGGACACAAAGCGCCATCCCAGCTGTCACTGATGACTTTCTAGGCAGACCTGACTCACGGCAAATGCTGCCTGATCATTCTGCTGGAGGTCTGGAGCACGGACCCATGCTTGTCTAAAGACCGCTCCTTCTGAGCCCTTGAGGACCTCAGAAGTCTACACCGGAATGTAAAATCAGCTACACCAAACACAGATTTTGTTTTAGCTTTTATTTTAGGACAGATTTCTTCCTGAAGAAATCACTATGCTGCAGTACATGCCGGCCCTGTCTCCTCTTTTCTTGAGCACCGGTTTGTGGGCTAGCTGCCTGGAGTAGTTTTACAAATTATTTCTACACCACGGGCTAACTCCTCTCAACAACAACAGTAACGATGAAGACAGTAAATAGATTATAATTTCTATTCTTTGAACTCCATTCTAAAGGCAAATTCTAGACAGAATCTATATAATATAGTTAAATTGCCCCTCATCATAATGAATGAAGTTCAAATTTTTCAGTAACTAAATAAATGGTCAGTTTAGATAGTTACTGCTAATTATGTGACTCAGAATTTAAAGAAAACTAGCAGCAAGCTTTCAAATCAGTTTCAAAAATTTATGCTGGGAATAATGCCAGAACAGAATTTGAAGCCTACTGCATTGGTATGAAATCTTTAACTTTTTGGTGTAACACCAAATCCATGAAAGTTTCATGCACACATGACTCGACTTCTCAGGCTCCTATTGTAAATTAACTTTTAGAAGCATGTCAGTTCAATAGAAATAAAAGAATTTTTTTTCACTCTCTTTGAAAATCACTTCTCTAGATCATGGGTGAAGTCATAAGCAGAAGGACTTTAATAAACTACCGCAAAATAAATAGCTACCACAGGATGACAAAGTAGGCATTTCAATCGGAATAAACCATAAGTAAGTCAGTGTTCTGGACAATAAGAATTAGATGCACTCTGACCCCTGGGCTCCAGCACATCAGGCTGGAGAAGAGCGGTGCTATGCAGTGAAAGCATGGGACATCACAGTGACACATTTCTGCTCACTGAAAGTTTAGGCTGTGCTCAGAAATAAGTTTTGCCTCCCTTCCCACCAAAGTGCAAAGTCTTAGGTTGGCCTGAAAAGAAAAGCTTTAACTATCCCTCTTCCTGAAAACTGCTGACTTCATTGTGCGGATAGCGTAGTGCATTCATAAAATGTAAGCCTGCTCGCAAGGTCGTGACAAGCTTGACCGCTATATCAACACTCTCGGCATCCTCTTTGAATTTATTTTCTGTGAAATGTTTCCTTGTAACGTACTGTCATTTTTTACATTGAAGTGATGCATGCATGTCATGACATCGGTTTGCTATGATGCTGACTGGAAGAATGTTCAAGACGGTATTCATGTTTGTTTGTTGTCTTGCACGCAGGTGAATCTGGTGTGGAAGAGTGGTCCCAGTGGAGCACATGCTCAGTTACTTGTGGTCAAGGGTCGCAGGTGCGAACCAGAACTTGCGTATCACCTTACGGGACACACTGCAGCGGCCCATTAAGAGAATCAAGGGTTTGCAATAACACTGCCCTCTGTCCAGGTAGTGTTAGCAGCGACTACAACTGTGGATGTTATTGAATTGTGTCATGCTACGCATTTGGAACCATTTGTTATTTTCATGCAAACTGAGTATAGACATTTTAATTAGAGCATATAAGTGTAATTCTTATTCAACTGTGGTGCTTTATTATGTATGTAATTATTTCTATTTTCAGAGCAGTCAAGAAGTCAGATAAACAACTGCCTTCCCACTGCAAATATCAGGTTCAAGTCTCTGTACTAGCAGCTAATACTACAAGGTTCAGATATCATTCCTCCATTTTAGATGGTGAAAGTATCCAGTTCAGTGTTTGAGGAAAAGTACAGTTTCTAAGCATAGGAGAAGTGCCATGCATAGCCATTGTTAAGTTAGTGATAGACAGCCTTCCTAGCAGTCTACAAGTTCCCTATCACCTGACTGACCCTGTCAGGCAAAACAGTGTCTCCAGGCATAGAGCTGTTATTTAATGTCATTAACATCCTTAAAGCTACTGCCCTTGTCAGAGCCATCTACCTATGTCCTTTTAAAGAAGGAGAGGAGAGACAGACAGACAGGTAGTGAAAGAGACAGATAGAAAGAGAGACAAATAGTGATAGAAAGATACTTTCTTAATATTAACTAGAGATTAATCACTGTTGAGTTAGGGTCAAGTTTTCAATGTTCCATCAAAACCTTGGTCCTTCGGTTGATATATATCACCCTATTACAGTCATGTGTCTCTCTCAGACTGTTGACTTTGATGTAAAAATCAACATAAGTAGGAATTTGGTCTTTCAAGAAGTCCAGAGCTCAGCACGCTGCACACCCACAGATGTACTTCAATCTACTCAGCTGTGGATGGCTGACTGCAGACTATTGATGGCTGCAGTGGACAGTGATATCCTGGCAGGTTTGCTCTGAAGAAGACTTGTGGTACAATATCCCAACATGGGCAATGTCATTCTTGAAAGTTTCTGGTGAGCTCCACTTGCAGAGATGACTGCATCTGATAATACCAAGACTAGAGAGCAGGAGAATAGGTAGTGTTGTCCACTAAGAGCAGTCTCTCAGAACAGCAAGCACAGAGTCTCTGATTCACAAGGAGAGAAAGCCTTGGGCATCTGTTCCTTGGCCATATGACCGTACCCAACACCACTGAATGGTGCATCCAAAAGGCTTCACTGGAGAATCTTAGGGTGTGAAGCTCCATCACAGTAACACAAAGCCAGGAGCAATAAAAGGAAGAGGAAAAGATGCGTAGGAGGCCAAGGAAAAGAGAGGATGTTAGAAAAAAGAGATTGAAGAGTCCAGGAGTAAACAGATTCTGGGCACATAAATCAAAAGAAGGCAAGTGAGAAAGAGCTGAGGATTTTAGAAGTGAAATATTGAGAGCACGAGGGTAAGGGCTTGTGCATCCTTCTCTGCATCAGACTGGAGCAGGTTACCTGGGAGTACCTGAAACCTAGCACCGGTGCAAAGCACAGTATTTCCGCAATGGCCCAGGATCAAGATCAAGTCTTCTGCCCTTGTAAATGGGGAAAGTGTCAACAGATACTTCAGGTGCTCTTCACAGAGACATATGTCCTTTCAGTATCTATTTAGTAGTCAGGATCCTTTTGACATAAGAAAAGTAGACTGTCCAGGCAAACAAGTTTTCGTGTGAGCTTCTGAGATGGTCCTCAAAAGTTCTGCACAGCTCTGTCCAGACTGGACTATCCGGTCACTAGCTCCCCACACAAGGCAATGTGCAGAGGCTTCTAGATTCCTGCCCAGGACACTAAGACCACACTGGCCACCAAGTACATCCTTCACAGGACCAGGGTCCACACAGCCCTTCCAACTCCCAAGCTCTCTCTTGCCCTCTGTGTTTGCTGTGCAGAAAACTGAGTAATAGTCTATACTTGTAAAGTTCTCCTTCATTTGTAGATTTTTATATTTTTCTTTTGCCCTTTCACCTTCAGAGGAAATACCTCCAGTTACTATTTCATTTTCACTTTCATGTACATAAAGTATTTGTCTTTCAAAATTTGTTTGAATAACACACATAAGAGAAATATATCTTTTAATTGTTGTTATACTTGTTAATTGAATTAAATAAAATGAAAGTTTTGTTGATTTAATTGTCCAAGTATAAAGAATAATTTAACAACTGCATTACTTTAAGAATGTTGGATATGTATCTTGATATAAGAAATTGGCATTTCTTGTGGTTATTGTTTGTTATGAAATATTTTACATTCAGTATTTTGTTCATTTATTTGTCAACCTGGTAATACATGTTTTCACTTCAAACTGTTATTTTCTGAAAACAGCAGGAAAGATGGGAGTTTTAAAATAGCTTAAAATGTAAGTAGGATTTTAAACAATGTAAATAAATTACTAATATAATACATTCTAATGAAAATTAATTTAGAAATAAATAACTCTCTTGCCAAATTGTAAAAGCTCAACTGTATTTGGCATTTAATGAATAAAACTGGCATGAGAAAAAATAAAATGAAAATAAAATTCACTGTCCACAAAATGAATGGCTTGAAACAATTAAAGCAGATATTTATTTGTACTATAAAAGCTAATCAACAGTGCTATAAATTAGCTCACTTTTGTTCATCTTATTAAAATTTCAGAAGGGGTTTGAATTTGCATCAGACTGTTATTTCTAACATGAATCCTAAGATAGCCTGTCTTTTGCAGAAGTCCTGCATTGGCACAGTTCTTTCCACTAGCACTTATTATTTCAATTAGAAAAATATGTGATAAACAGAAGTATATGGAGGAAAGTGGAGAGCTGCATTCAATTCCATATTTATTCTTCCGGTTAAGTGACAGGTCAGAGTCTACTCTGGAGTTAGCAGACTCCGAAATCCACGGTGCCACGTGGAGCCTGATGTCTCTGTGGCAAAGTGCTGTCCTGTGCATATTGAACATTTGGCATCAACCCCGGCCCCTGTGCACGGGATGCTAGTAACCCTTCATCTTCCTCTGAGTCAGGATGACCAAAAGTTATTAAATATATGCATAAGTACATGGATATAATTCTAACACTTTAGAAGTTTATATGGACTAAGAATGATTTGGGGATTTTTTAGTAAATATCAAAGTTGTCATATCCATTCTTTTTCCTAAGGGAAAAAAAAACCTTTTCATTTAAAGAGTTGCTGTATATATACTTCAATCTAAGTCATAAGAATGTTTGTATATGTTGATTTTAAAATATGATGATAATATAATTGAATGTATGTTTTAATTTTATCTCTGGTCAGCATAAAAAGGAAATAGAAAATGTAACTGATGCCAAAAATAGGTGAAACTATAAAAATTGATTAATTTGATTTAAACTGAATGGTATTGCTAGGATAGTTTTTAGAAGACTCATTTTTCAAATTAATTAATTTATAGATATTTTCTGCAAAATAAAAATAATAAATTTCTGTTAAAATGCAAACATCTGAATTTTAACATGTTTTACATATAGCATTTATAAACATTAAGGTATGTTACAATTTCTTACCTGAAATTATGAATTGCTAATACTGTCATATCTTTGTCAAATGAAAAAATAACCTTTTTAAAAGAATGTGAATGTGTCAAGAAACCTCCCAGTGTAACAGTAAGGATGTTAAAAAGTCCTAATGTTAATTTTGTGAGGATTCCAGTTTTATGCGTGAACTAAGCCATCATATTAATCAGCATTCTTTCAGAATGATGAAGAAAAATTGTCAATTTCCTTGCTGTTTTCTGGGATTGTGCATTGCATATAGAGCAATATGATTTTAAGCAGGAGAAATGAACAGAATCAGTGATACAAATTTCATGTAATACTAACACGATAAAGAAAATAGAATTGAGTTCATTTTAAATGGAGAAAACTAAATGCAAAGATTGATAAAAATGTGAATTTTGTATAGCAAAGTTATTCGTATACTTTTAAAATAATCTTTCATAACTAATCACATATTCCTATATGTATAAACGTGTATAAATATACATGTTTATATAGTGAAATGCATATATGTACATGCATCTAGATATACATATTACACATGTATACAAACTTAGTATTTATTCTAATTTCATTGATTTTTAAATCAGCTTTCATTTCTCCAAATCTTTGTGGGATTTGGGGGAAATTATAAAATATATTCATGTAAGAAGTTCTCTCACTATCTTGTTCTTTATGTATTATTTTACAAGTGTTTCCCACCAAGTCTCACAGTCTTTATTTTTCATTGATTAATCAAATGTGGCTTATTTTTAAAATATTTGAACATATTTTCGCAACCAACTGAAGTAACTCAGTGGACGGGGTACCTCACTATTCTGGTACTAGATATTTGAGCTTTTTTCCAAATTTATTTACTTAAAATTAAAGTAGATATGTGCAATTCCATACATTTATCATCTATTGCATGATATTTTGAAGTATATATCCACTAGAGAAAGGTTAATTCCAGCTGTACTTAATAACAGTCTATTTGTGAAAAATGATGAGTGGGTGCTAATAGCCTCTAAAAAATGATTACCATGCATAGTAATCCATGTACTAATTAGATTTAAACATATGTATGATTTAAATGGTGAGCTGATCAGCATACATATGAAGAAAATGCTGGATACATTAGTTTTCACTCTCACAAGACCTCTGTCACTTTGTAAGGACTAGTGCTCACTCCTGCCACCGCTGAGAACATGCACATCATTTGGTTCTTCTTTTATTATTCTAACTGTGCACCTCTGCCCTCTTCCTGTGAGTTTTATATAAAACATCCATATTCTTGAGCACCTCAGAATATGCTAAGGCCAGAAGTTCTGCTCCAGGACAACAGCCTGTCCACCAAGGAAGAATAGCCCCCTCATGAGGGGCTATTACTTATATCCTATATTTAAGAATTTGGGTAAAAGCAGCGATATGAACATTCAGGGAAGGGACCTAATTTTTTTAAGGTTATCAACATATATTCACAGTGGCTCTTATGAACGAACACAAATTACATTATTAGTTTTGATCAAGCTTGAATTCCTTGTGGTGGCATATAAAAATATGGCTACATTCATAACTATGTTACCTGTAATCTTAGTTCTATCATTTGCTGAGATTTTTTTTAGAAGAACTTACATTAGTCAGGAGAGTTTCTACTTCCATGCAGTTCAGCAATAGGGTCTTTGAGTCCCATGGCTACTGGAAAGAAATCTTCATTTTCATTACTCTATTTTAAATAGGGAAAGGCAACCATCTTATATGAACAGACACACTATTTGAAGTGTCCTTTCCTTTCAAAAAATGAAGAATTTAAACCTCAAAATTTTAAAGAAAAGAGATGATTTATTTTCTAAAATGTGAGGTTAAAATATATACTATCAATTTTAGATTTTCTGACACAATAAAAATCTTTAATCCTAAAACTTCACAAAAGTTGGCCCCCTAGATATTTAAAAGGAAATTTAACTCCAGAAGATAATTTCTGCTATAAGAAGTCTGTGTTATTATTTTTATATTTCACCTAGCTGATTTTATTTTGATTTAAACAGAATTATGAGTGTCTTACCAACAGGAAGAAAGGAGCATTTACATTAAAAATAGGAAAAGATCTTCATAATGTGTGGAACTATTTATGTGCAAAAAATACGAATATACAGTTTTCTATATTATTTAAATGAATGCTTACATTTATTTTAAGTTTTATGGAGAAAATGTTATCAAAATTGAGTTTTTAAAAGTGTATTTATACTTTGAAGATGTTTTCATTAGTTATGTAGAAAAAAATATTTAACTTCACGTCTTTGCTTTTGTTGCTGAAGTTCCTTTGCTCTGTTGCAGTCCATGGAGTATGGGAGGAGTGGTCCCCGTGGAGTTTGTGTTCATTTACATGTGGTCGAGGCCAAAGAACGAGAACGCGATCATGCACGCCTCCGCAGTACGGAGGGCGGCCCTGCGAAGGGCCAGAAACACACCACAAGCCCTGTAACATTGCTCTCTGCCCAGGTGAGCATATACTGTGTTTGTTGAACTTTGTATTTATGCACCATCTATGTGGTTTGTGCTGGACATGGGACATATCAAAAGTAGAACTTCCATTCAGTCATACTGCAAAATGCATCGTAAGGGTAATTGTTTACTAAGAATCAGACTTTCCAGATCTATTACTAGCTGTGTAAATTGATTTGATCACATGGAATATTTATGGTATTAGAAGATGGTCGTCTGTTCTTGATGTTTTTCTTTATCTTCACTTTTTCTTTTTGCTAATTATGCTCATTTTTAAAACCTACCTTAGTTTCACTCATTAATAGTGAAGTCTTCTTAATGTTGTTTTATATTATCCAAAATTAAATATCTCCAAACTAAATAAGACTGATATTCAGCCTTGAGAAGCTCATATGAGTCAATATTCTTATGATCATCAAACTAGGGAGTCAAAATTATGTTGGCTTCTTTGAAAGTAATTTTCAGAGAACCTGTTTGCAAGATCACCTCTGCATCGTGCATCTTCCCACACACATGGGCACTTAGATCTCACAGTTTCTCCAGGGACTGGGAAGAAGGCACTTTCGAATTTTAACGTTTTCATCCCAAACTATGTCATTTATGAATAATCAAATATAGCTCATGATTATGTGTTTGTAAAATATAAAATAGATAATAGTAGTATATAAAAATTAATATTTAATTATAGAATCTGTTACCACCTGGATGCAAATTCTCCTTCCTCAATTGAGCCCCATAATGCCTGAGATATATGGTGTGCATCAGTTAAAGTGCTGTGAGTGGAACCCACTTTCCACGAACTTTTGGAGAGATCAAGAGGGATATGAGGAAATCAGGAGGCTATATTGTTATTACCTAGTTATGAAGATTCTTTTTTTAATTCATCTTGTAGGTACATTTTAGATATACATAGTGATAGCATTTACCATAGGGAATTTTTACCAGTACATGATATATCTGGACTGTTCTTTTTTTCTCATCCACTTCATCTCCCTTAAATTTCTCCTCCTCTTATTAAGCTTTGTTTCCAATTCTTTTCTATTGTCTTTTTTTTTCTTTTCCCTTCTTTTCCTCCTTACCCTTCCCTTGTGCCTTCTTCTAGCTGGAACATTTTCTTCCCATTTCCCAGTCTCTGTTGGCCTTTATTACACTTTTGGTTTCTCACACCAGAGAAACAAGATGTTATTTGAACATGTATATGTCTGATTTAATTTCTTAATCGGATCTCCCAGTTCATCCATTTGCTTAGAAATGCCATAGTTTATCCTTTTTTATCTTTGAATAGTATTTCTTTGTATGTAGGTATATATGTGAGTATGTGTATGCATATATGTTTTTTAAAAATTCACATCTTCTTTATTCACTGATGGGCATTTGGGCTGTCTCCAATGTTTAGCTATTAAAAGTGTGCTGTTATAAATGTGGATATGCATATGTTGCTGTGGTATGGTGCTTTTAGTATTTTGGAGAAGATAACAAGCAGAAGAATAGCTGGGTCAAATGGAACCTCTAATCCCAGTTTTTTGAGGAATTTTCACATCAATTTCTACAGTGGTTGCACCAGTCTACACTACCATCAACAATGGAAAAGTGTTCTTTTCCACCACAGCCTCACCAGCACCGTTATAAACCTATTGGAAGACAGACAAGGTAGAACTCTTGAGTATATAGATATAAGCAAATATTTTATGAAAAGAATCCTAATTCCACAGGAAATAATACAACAAATCAATAATTTAGAACTTGTCTTATTAAAAAGCTTTTCCCAGCAAGCAAGTAAAGAGACAACTCACCAAGTGGGAAACAAATTTTGCCAGCTGTTCTGCAGACAAAGGGCTATTATCTAGAATATAGAAAGAACAGGAAAAAATTAGACCCCTAAATTTAAAGACACAGCCCAAAAATGGGCATCTGAAATGAAGAGAAACTTCTCAGATGAAGTATAAACAACAAATAAGTACATGAAAAAATGATTTTCATCACTGGTCATTTGAGAGATGCAAATGAAAATGACATTGGGATTTCACCTCACCCCATAAATAATGGCTATTATCAATACTCTTCCTGAGTTGAGACAGTTGTGGCTTTCTTATTCATCCAGAAACATTCATCTTTCAAGCTAATGGATTTCTAATGTCATTGCATTGTCATTGAAAGTCCACAATCACAGCTAAATAGGGCAGCTTTCTTCTTGTTGATCCATCATATTAAGACATTCTGTTATACTGCTTTTAAATCTGTCCTAGTTTCTATTCACCCATAAATGAGCATCACCAGTTTATCTTTGTATACTTAAATTCATTCCTCATCATTTCTGATTCCTGTTATACGCGTTCTTGAATTTTGTAGCACAGTAAAAGTTGTAAAGTTATACTATATCCCAGATTATATCTGAAAAGGGGACTCTAATTTATGTGATTTTTAAAAGTGTTTTCATTCCCTACCAAAAACTTTTACATTATACTTTGAAACTAGGTAAAAGGTACCTGCCACAACCAGCAGGAATCCCTCTTTGAAATAATTGTGTGATGGCCAAACTCAGGCACCATCACTGAATATAAAACCACCATCAAACATCAACTAGATGGAAGATACCACCAAGTAGAATATATAGTCACTGACCTCAAGAGAAAATTTGGATGTAAGCATGAAAATTTGAATGAAGTTCTTAAAAACAGATAGTCCTGCTCTGGCCCCATTGAGTGGTAAACTGAAGATTTAGTGGTTTCCACCTAGATTACTTCTACACTGCCACACTGTGATCCCTAAAACAGCAGGGACGGTATAAAGTAAGGACCGGAAGTGCACCGGGAGTGAAGAATGTGGGTCCAGACCTGCACTTGATCTCCTTGGTTGAGCCAAGTGTGCAGTGTAGAAGAGAAGAGAGAAGAGCGGTGCAGAAGCGCCCTGCATCTCCACTCACCCCTGGGCAGGATGTCACACCTAGCAGAGGGGATGGGCAGCAGCACTGTGGTACGGGATCACCCTACAGGAACACCACATCTTCCTTTTAAGACTCACCGGCAGCCTCTGTGATGAAGTAGGTACTATGCCAGAATGATTGTGCTGTTCATGTCCAAGGAGGAGATATTTTTATGTAGAGTTTTATATCTTCTTTAAGCAGGTGGTATGTTTAGCCACTGTCCAACTTTCTCCCACTAGTTCTTTCCTCTCCCACTTTTTTAGGAAAGAGAAGTCATCTACCTACAAGAAAAGGGATCCTTACAAAAAAAGAGGGAGGAAAACATATTTGTGAAATTTCTCCATCTGCATTACTGTTTCCTAATCTGTGTAGCATATCTGAGCACAGGTGTTACTACTAATCAGAGCATAGGGCAACAATGAGAATGTATAGGTTCTTTTACTTGTTCACAGTATGTTGACATCCCTTTCTTGACACTATAGAAGGAAATGTGTATGTCAAGAATTCTCTTGATTTCCCAATGACTCTAATGGTCTGTATGTCTTATACCTGTGTATGTATTTTGTTTTCTCTGAATTTTCATTGTGTTCACTAACTAAACATTGAATTCATGATCATATTGACAATTACAATGTAAGGAATTTATCTTTAGAGTTCATTTCCCCACACAACATTGTATTTGGTGATATGCAGTAAATAAATATTGAATGGGTTTGCTTGACATGAAAATGTTGAAATTTCTACTACTCATTTTAATTTTTAAAGGAAAGTTTCTACATATATTTAGTAATATATTAGTATGGTATAGTGGAAATATCTCAGAAATTCACAAAATGACCCATTTAACTTTAGATTTTACTTTGCGATATCGTTGTTTCACTCTCTTCAGTTTGATTCCTTCATCTGTAAAGTAAGGACAAGAGTGATACCTACTTTCACATTAAGAAGTCTAGGTTAAGTGTTTATGGGACAAACTTGGTTCACTGAAACATTGTCAAACTATGTGTAATACTAGTGTCCTCCAGAGAAAGCCCTTCAGAATGACAAGCTGAGTTTGTTACTCTTGGCAAGAAGAGAAGCTAGTACAGGGCACTTTGAGGCATTCCTGAGAGTGTTAGAAAAGATGAACATGGTGATTTGGGCTCCTGGAGTAAGGAGATTTGGGGGCTGGTTTAAGAAAAAGTAACTCCACTCTGGATTGGATGCTTCAGGGCATTTTAGTGAATTATTTAAAGGAAAAAGAGGATTACTATAATGGAGGAAAATGATAGGCACTCACATTAGCTGAGAGAGAAGTTGATGCTCTGCAGGTACCTTGTTTTCTCTGAAGGGAGTGTGTCTAACATTAATGGTCCACAGATGTCAAGGTCCCACAAGAGATAGCACAGTGCAGAGATGAGTGACACCAGGCAGACTGCCTCCACTGCATCGAGAGTCATTCCCATCAAGAGCCTCTCTCTCTAGGGATTCTGTCCCTGCAGGTGCCTTTGTCTGCAATGGTTTTGGCTTTTATTATGATTTAACTGGAAAAAAAGGATTAAACACAATGAAGTGTTTGCATTCCTTTGCTCTCCCTGCCATTAAAATTATAAAACAGATTAAAATTATATGTATGCCCCAAATAAAAATTATATAACCTTCCTTAAACTATGACAATTCAGAGAATCAAAAAGCTTAAGTCCTCAGTCTAAAATGTCGAGGTTTATTTTAAAGCAGTTTACTTAAAAAAAAAGTAACAGTTTCCTTGTCGGTAGGTAATGCTCAGAGGCAACAGTGGTTCCAGTGAGGGTCTCTGCTTGTTTTAGCCACCATTTCTCAATCTCATGTGCATTTATGGGGTGGAGTACATATCACTGGAAACAGCAATAAAATGATAGATTTATTGGGAATAAGTAATTTCCATTTATATACTGGAAATGTAAAGATGAATTACATTTAGGGCTGGAGTGGCCCAGAATTGAGAGCATGTGGATTGCGTTTCAGTTTCAATTCTTAATTAGCAATACTTACTTAGGCAGCATATTTATTTTCTCAATTACTGAATTTTCTCATTTATATAATGTGCCAAAAATTTATTACTCTCCCATTTTATAACATTACTGCTAAAATTAGGTGGCCGTGCTTTGCCAAGTACAAACTTCAACGTAAAATGAAGGGGATTTATTGAGATCAGTATGAAGACATTGCTTCAATACTAAGGGATTCTTAGAAGAAATAAGTCAAACACACTCAAGATATGCCTTTGAGCTCTATGGCCTCCATCCTGCACTCAGAGTACCCCTTCCTGATGTGCTTCAGAGAGAAGCTCTTTCCTACAATCTGTGCACTATGTCACGGGCCAGGTTGTGCTTGGCACTGGCCTGTCTGTGTCCCGACCCCCAACAGTTCCAGCCTCATGCAGTTTTTAAGAACATTTGCTCTATAAAGCCCCAGAGCAGAAGAATCACCCAGGGAAATGCTCAGGAACACACTGAGACCCAAGCGCCTTTGTTATAGGCACGAACATAATAATTAGGGTAATCTAGAAACTCGGTCCTCAGCGTGTATGGGAGGATGACTCGACGCTCATGCAGTGACCGGGAAGACGTTCAATGGACTCACCCTGGCTCAAAGGGCCCCACCCACCTCGACATGAATTTGTCATCATTTGAAACACAAAAGACGCCTTATAAACCTGTTCATCAATTTCAGTTTTATTCTTAAACATCTAGATGGTTGTATGACAGTTATATTTGGTTTGTGTACTTTTAGGTTTTTGTCATTGGTCCAGTAATCTTTGTGTTTTAACTTCTGAAATTTTTTTTTTCTTTTTGAGACACGATCTCGCTTTGTAGTTCAGGCTGGCCCTGAGCTCAGTCTCAAACTCACATCACAGCAATCCTCCTGCCTCTGCCTCCTGAGTGCTGGGATTATCGGCGTGAGCCACCACCCCCGGCACTGTGGTATGTGGTACTGACTGCTGCTAGGGGTGAGTCTCCATGCCCAGTATTGTATGTGGTAACCGGGGATCAAACCCGGGCCCTTGCGCTTGCAAGACAAGCACCAGAACCACTGAGCTAAATCCCCGGCCCAACTTCTGAAATTTTGAACTTCTATGTGGTATTATTAACCTTGCCATGGTTTATTTTACAACTTAATTTTCCATCTTTAAATTTGTTTTGACATCCTTACCAAGTCTCTTAGCCTTACAGTGATCGCTTTCTTATCATTCAGTTCATGTACAGGTGCAAATTTTCAATGCTGAATGGGATCAGGATGAGCATCTAAAATACACCAATAAACTGTATAAAGGGGAAAAAATAAGCAGTAACATAAAATTAGTTAAATGAATTAAAGTAAAACTATAAAAAAATCAAAGTTTTAAAAATTATTACTGAATTTTAAAAAATTTACTCTCTCTATAATTTATTTTACCATAGTAAAGGGGAAGCAGAGAATTTTACTCTTCAGCATATAGCCAAAGGAAGACACTTCTTGAGAGCGCAATCTCATGTGCCCGAGGGTCTCTGCAGATTCCTGAGCAACTCCTAACTCAGGAGAAATTTAAACTGCTCCACACCACCACTAAATCAGAACACTTTAAAGTTAGGGCCCTTTACAACTCTCTCTGTCTGACTTAGTCAGTAGTGCTCAACCTACAATAACCACTAAGTGATTCTTTTATTTCCCAGAATCTACATAACTTAATGGATGGACTCATAACCTAAGTGACTATTACTATATTACCAAATCTAGTTTTGGACAGTTATTGCTCAAGACTTAAGATTCTGCTGAAAAAAATATTTTATTAAAATGCACCCTAGAATTTGATTCTGGCCTTGTATACAGGAGATAGTTTTCGCCAGGCAAATGCCATTGCAACCCACGTATGGGCCAGGAAGAAGTGTATAAAGCAATACATATGCCAGAATCTAGCAAGTTATTTTCTATATCTTTAACACTTGTGGATCGAAAAACTCTAGTAGTCATGTTGTTGAAGTGAAAAGTTAATTATCTCATGTGACACAGGTATGTAAGGGATGACATTGCTGACTGGGAGTCCAGCCGGAGTCTCAGCATTCTCCTCTTTCAAAGCGTGCCTTATTCTCTAGTCCTGGTCACCTTTGTAAAATCTCTCATAAAGCAGTACAAGTTTGGATCATTTAAACTGAAACACAAAAGAAAAGATCCTATTCCAACTGCTGCTGCCGCTGTTGAGGTACTACTGCTGAAAATAGAGAAATGAAAACGGTCTAAGAAAGTATTAATTCTAAGCTAATTGTAAATTATATAATAAATGATGTACTTTAGTGCAATGTTTATCAAATGGAAAGGGGGGGTTAGGACAGTTACATTTCAAAGAAATTTAAAAGGCACTGTGCATTGTGGCAGTATTGTTATTGTGGCAGTATAACAATGTTATTGTTATTTATATCCACCAAACTGCCATAGTACATTAGAATTTAAGTGTAACCCGGATCCATTGAAAACCCTTCGCCACCCCTCCTGCCCCGTCATCCCCAGTGTCTGGTAGCCATCTTTCCACTCTCAACTTCCATCAGATCAACTTCACCTTCTCCATGTACACCCTCAGCACAGTACTTGTCTTTCTGTGCTTGTGCATTTCACTTAACACGATGATCGTTAGTTCTGTTTGTGAGGTTGCAAATGTGGGAACCTCAGCTTTTTACATATTTTATTGAGATTATGTCTCACTTTTTTAATCAATGTATTTGTTGATGGACCCTTCAGTTACTTCTTTTCTTGGCTACTTCGAGTAGGATTCATAGGAAGGCAGGTATCTTTCACCTACTGCTTTCACTTCCTTTGGATACACACTCGGAAATGGGATTTCTGGGTTGGTCACTGATTTTTATCTTTAATTTTTTATTCAAATATTTTATTGGTACATGATATATACACATCATAGTCACTTTAAGCATTGAGAATTTGTACCAGTATATGATATGACATGATTTGATTCTCATTTTTTCCCATTCTCCTACCTACCCCACAACCCCTCACCCCCTTTATACATAAGTTTTCCCTTTTTTATTACCATAGCATTAATTTTTAATGCTACATTATGTAAGTGCTTGAAACATTAAAATATCAAAATTTTCAAAACACTTAAGACAAAGTTTCAAGGAGTGATTAAAAACTGGCACTTTTTTAGATTTATTAGTTTTAGATTTTTATGGTTTTATTAGCACGTTTGCCATACTTAATGATCGCATGCATCACAGGGAATTTGTACCGGTACATCATATGGCTTCATTCTTCTTTTTTTACCCCATTTCTCGCCTCTCCCTTAAACCCTCCATCACCTCTTCACTTACAAAAGTTTTGTTTCCATTGTATCCCATGGATACTCCATGTTTTCCATAGTGCCTGGAGTAACGTACCTTAACACTAACAGTCTGGAAGTGTTTTCTTTATCCATGTCCTCGCCAGCACTTGCTGTTGCTAGTCTTTTGGAAAAGCAATTCTCCTGGTTGCAGCAAACTATCTTTATGGCTTTGATTTGCATTTCCTTAAGGTTTCATAATGTTAAGCATTTTTTACATATAACTCTATATGTTCTACTTGGAGAAAGGACTACTTATATCTATTCCCCCTTTTTAAATCATATTTTTACATAAGTTTTAATTTCCTTATGCATTCTAGATATTAATATTTGCCAGACATATTGTTTCCCATGAATCTGGCCATTTTTTGCCCTGTGATGGTTATTTCCTTTTCTGTACAGGCAGTTTTTACTTAGGTAGAATCTACTTTGTTTATTTTTTTCTTTTGTTTCCTGTGAGTTTGGGTTCTTATCCAAAATATCCTTGCCATTTCCCCATGTTCTCTTCAATAGTTTTATTTTTTCAAGTCTTTAATGGATTTTGAGCTGCTTTGGGTGGCTAGTAAGTTACAAGGACCTAGGTTCATCCTTATCCTTGTGGATATTTAACTTCCCAACCAGTTTCTCCAATGCACGGTCTTGAAACCTTTGTTGGAAGTCAGTGTTCTCTCTGTGTGTGAGTTTACTTTGGTATACTTTTTTCCTTTGAGCTATGTGCTCATTTTTATGCCAGTATCATGTTTTAATTAATGCCACTCTGCATTATATTTTGAAATAAGATGATATAATGCCTTCTTTTTCTTTTTTGCTCAAGTTTCTTTGGTTATGTGATTTTTTTGGTTGCTCTATATAAATGTTAGGATTATTTTTCCTAGTTCTGTTATGAATGAAATTGCTAATTTGATAGAGATGGTCTTGAATTTGAAGGCTGCTTTGGTTCTTCCAGTTATGAGCATAGGATGTCTTTTTTATTTTTTTATATGTTCTGTTCAACTTTCCTCATCATGTTTTATAGTTTTCAGCCACAGATTTTTTTTATTTAAAAAACTAAAATTTTATTCCTACTTTTCTTAGCTGTTAAAAATAGGAATTCTTTCCTTCTTTCCTTCTTTGTCAGATAACCCACTATTGGTCCATAGCAATGATTTTTGTATGTTGATTTTGCAGCCTCAAACCTTACTACTTTCCTTCATTTGCTCTGATAGTTTTTTGGTAGAGACTGGAGTTTTTAGTGTCATCCACAGACAATAATGATTTGGTTTTCTCTTTTCCAATTAGAGTACCTTTTCTTTCTTTCTGTGGCCTAACTGTTCTGACTTGTGCTTTGAGCAGTATGTGGAATAAATTGGTACAAGTGTGATCCTCATTGTTATTTGAAGTCCTAGAAAGCTCTCAGCTTTTTCCATTCAGCCCAAGGTTAACAGCTGCCTGACAATATATGGTCCCTTGTTGAACCTTTTCCTTCTATATCTACTGCTCAGAATATTTACTATAAAGTGTGTTGGTTTTATCACACACCATCATTTTTCTAGGCAGGTGGTTCTGTGGCTTCTGTCCACTCACCTGGGACGTGGCTTGCCATGCTCCTCGGGTAGCTTATGATGTACTGCCCTTGCGTCGCCGCAATGAACTCCACAGCATGAGCTGGGTCATCTCTTCAGCACGCTGTTGGATTTTCTTTGCAACTATTTTGTTGAAAAATTTTTCATCTCTGTGCATCAAATGTGTTGATCTGTAGTTGTGTGTGGGTGTGTGTCCTTACCTGCCTTTGATTTCAGATGGTGTTGGTGTTGTAGTACGTTTTCAGTAGAATTTTGTCCACTCTTCGGAATGCTTCCAGAATTGTAGGTCATCTCTAAGTGCTTTCTAGAAACCAGCAGAGAAATCATTGGAACTTGGACTTTTCTTTATGGGAAGCTTTTAAAAAGCACTTCTCTTTTTGTCTAACTTTCACTTCTGAGGTAAAAATACTTTATTCTTTCAGCTCCCATAGCAAAATAAAGAGTTATCAAATATCAAATATTATACATATATTTCTATAATACTATATCATATATGTAATGTACGCAAAATTTTTAAGACAGCAGACTATTTGAAAGGCCCTGAGTGAAGAAGTTATAATTCATACACACTATTCTTCTTAAATGAGTCAGGAAGAAAGTTGTCTGTCACATGTCACATGTGAATGTCTCGCTCAAAAGTCCCAGCATTGGGACAGGGGATTTAACTCAGTGGTTCCGGTGCCTGTCTTGTAAGCGCAAGGACCCGGGTCTGATCCCCTGTTAACCACGTATAATACTGGGTGTGGAGACTCATGCCTGTAATCCTAGCACTCGGGAGGCAGAGGCAGGAGGATTGTTGCAGTGATGTGAGTTTGAGGCTGAGCTCAGGGCCAGCCTGAACTACAAAGCGAGATCCTGTCTCAAAAAAACCTTAAAAAAAAAAAAAGTCCCAGCATTGCAGTTTTATATCTCAGAGAATGCATATTTAAATAGAAATTAACTGCAAACTTTTCCCCCAAGAAGCAACTAAACAAGAATAGTCCTTGAAAGACTCAGTTTTCTATCCAGCTACACCCTCCCGCAGGGAACCTCTGTCCTCGCACCCCCAAGCTCCTTTTCCGCCAGGAATTCAGGTCGAGCCTGCTCTGCCTCCCCCGAGATTCTGGGTGGTCACCCCGAGAGAAGGAGCCGCTCCAGACTGCAGAGGGGAGAGGCGCCCCTCTGTCATTTGCTCTCAGTACCCACTAGCACCCCAGGTGAAGACCCCGGAGGTGACTGAAGATAGCAGAGACAGGTGTGCCCTAGATCTCAGTGCCCCTGAGGAGCAAGAAGACATCTTCACACCCCACCTTCCTATCAGAGGCATTGGTAGATGGACCCTGAAGTCCCAGACCCCAGTAAGAACAGCAAGTCCCCCTGGGATGGACCGGACCCTGGGCCTGGCCAAGGACCCGGGCCTGGGAACTGCAAGCGCTGGGTTATTTCCAACCTAATTGCGCATGTGCAGGTGGGGGGCGGATTTGTGCATTTCCGGTGGGACCCGCGGTATCTTCTGCTGAAACTAAGTGGGTGGCGGACACCGTGTTATCCTGTGGAGAGGACCCATGCATGACGCGGGACCGGAAGGGGAAGAAGGCTGTTGTGTGACGTTTACACTCCCGACAAGGGACTCGCAGAGCCCAGGTCTTCTTCTCCGTGGTGGTTCAGGTTCCAGACTTTCTCTTCTCGGACATTTGTGTGTAAAAAGCCATCAATGAGTTTGGTTTGCTCTGAGAGAGATACATAAAGAAAGAGCCGTGGTTAGGAGGTTAGCAGTAAGGCGGTTCATACTAAGTATTGTGAACTCTTTCTCCTTTCATGACTGTAATTATTCCTGGGGAAGAGTAAGATCGTCTGGATCCTACCTGAGAAGGGGGCTCTTCAGATGTTGCCAATTTCTCATTTTTTCCCCTTTCTGTTCTTGCTGTTTGCATTTTTCTTTTCCATCCGGCCAGTTGGAGTTGCTGTGCGACCCTCAGGCTGGCTCTTTCCCCACCTTACCAGCCATGAGGACTTGTAAATTCCTGTTCAGGGAAACTGTCTTTAAAAATAAAAGCAAAAGAAATCCCATTTTTCCTTTTCAGGTGGCAGCAGCCACCTCCAAGTGCAGATCGTGTGCAGACACCTGGCTGGACCTAGGATCTACCTAGCAGCAGGGAGAGAACTGTACACACATTGAGGGGAGGGGAGGCTGGAGAGTGATGTGTAGGGTCCGACCCCACCTTGCTCTAAGAACTCCGTGTCAGTGTATGGAGGGTTATGTAGACTTTAACGGTGGCACAGGGCTGGGTTTGGGTTTTGGCTGGAGTCCCTGCGTGAGAGAAGAGCCGAAGAGGTGAGGGCAGGTGAGAGATGCTGATGCCCTGGCATGGCCTGAGGCCCAAGTGCTACCTCTCGGCAGTTCTCCCCCGCCCCACCCTGATCCATTTTCCATGAGTGACTCATTATTCTCCCTCAGAGGGACTGAGTCCGAGGTCCCTCAAGGCACAAGCTTGGTCAGGCTGCCAAGGGCTCCCTACTTTGGCTGCCTGTGATGGTCGTTGTTTTGTCACTTTCCTTTTGTGCACCTACCTGACTTACCTCAGAGAGCAAGCCCGGCAGGTGGGGAGGCCCTGCTCAGCATAGCCACCTAACCAGGGAGGCCAGTGGCTGTCAGTAGGAACTCAGGAATAGAAACACGAGGTCTTTAAAATAGGAGAGGGAGAGAAATCCATGATGCACGCTTGTAACCCCTAGGGCACAAGGGGCAGAATCAATTCCTAGATGCTGCTTCTGTTTGAACCAAGAGTCACTGCTTTTACCCTTGAAAAAACACATTCCAAAAGTGTTCACCTCCTTAATAACTGTTTCTGACTTTAAAGAACTGTTCGGGGTATAACTGTTTCCTTTGGTTGCCTTCCCACCGGGAATGTGGGTTCACTTGTGTTGTGTGTGGAGCTGGGGTTGGAGGAGGGTCCCAGTAGGGACCAGGGACAGAGGAATGTCTCCTCCCCCCAGCATACTTCAGGCAGCGCCTGTCACTGGTACAGACCTGGGCCATTCCCGTCCGTGAGACCCTCATCACTGTCTGACAGCAAGCAGAGGGGGTGGGTGGACCTATTTTGTCTCTCATTTTTTTTCTAAAATTTGCTGTGCCAAATGTTTAAAACTCTAAATGTATGAATCTATTAAAATTTTGTCAGTCAAGGGCCAGGGATTTAGCTCAATGGTTCCGGTGCCTGTCTTGCAAGCACAAGGACCCGGGTTTGATCTCCAGTAACCACATACCTATACTGGGTGTGGAGACTCATGCCCAGCAGCAACCAGTACCATATACCACAGTGCCGGGCATGGTGGCTCACGCCTGTAATCCCAGCCCTCGGGAGGCAGAGGCAGGAGGATTGCTGTGATGAGTTTGAGGCTGAACTCAGGGCCAGCCTGAACTACAAAGCGAGACCCTGTCTCAAAAAAACAATAAAATAAAAATTAAAATTAAATAAAAATAAAATTTTGTCAGTCAAGAACTCATTCATGTAAGCAGTTTACTTTTTTAACTGTAAAAAAGACAAAGTAGAGATAATCCTAGTGGCATCCAGCCTACCTGAGCCCCCTTTTCCTTGGAGGACAGATCAGGGTGAAATGCAAACAAGCTAATGGGCCCTGGCTGTCAGACTGTGTTGCAGGAAGCCCACTCCCCACAGGGAGGACCTACATCCAGGGCCGTGGGCCAGAAATCTTCAGAAACCTAACGTCATCACTTCTCACCAAGTGGGGAAAGCCAATGAACTTCCATCCCCTCTTCGTTTATTCCATAATTATATTTGTGCTTTTAGTTTTGTAAACAAGGAAGGATTCATAGTTTTGTTTGGAAGAAATTCCTTATTATGTACCTGTACAGGATTTCCATTTGCTCATAACTGGATTTTGCTTATATGTGTATATGTCTAAGTAGTCTGTTTTTATCTAATTTGTTAATATAGTTGCCTTTAATAATCTCTAGTGATCTTTGTATTTCTGTATTATCCACTGTAATGTCTACCTTTTGTTTTCTAATTTCACTTGTTTAATATTTCTTTTTCTTAGTGGAGCTCAGGATTTTTCTGTTTTATTTTTCTGAAACTAGATCCTTTATTCATTGGTAATTTTTATTTTTTAAAATCTCAAATTGAGGTACTTCCTGTTTCCTTTCTGCTACTAATTTTGAGTTTGCTTTGTCCTTGCACTCTTCTTCCTCAAAAGACAGGAATTGTTTATCTGAAATCTTTCTGCTTTTCTGATGCAGGAATTTGTTACTGTAAACTTTGAGGTTAGTCTTGCTTTTGATGTAGCTTACACGTTTGGCACATTCTATCTGCTTTTTATTTTTTTCAAGAAACTTTCAAGTGTTCTTTCTGATTTCCCTTTGACTCACTGTTTAAAGGAAGGTTAGTAGATTTATGTACATTGGTATAATTTTCAAGGGTGTTGTTACTGATTTTTCAGGTTAGAACCTGAAAAGATAATGTGATTTCATTTGTTAAATGTGCTGAGGATCGTTTTGTGCCCTCCCGTAATCTATGTGGAGAATTCTCAGTGTGCTGACAAAAAGAATGCGGATTCTGCAGCCTCTGGACGTGTGTGCTGTGCATGTCTGTAATGCCTGTTTGGCTGAGGGTGCATATGAAGTCTGCTGTGCTTGGTTCATTTTCTGTGGGATCTATCTGTCCTTGAAAGTGAAGTGTTAGAGTTGAGAATTCTTACTCTGTTAGATTCTATCTCTCTCTTTAGGTCTGATAGTGTTCCTTTTATTAAAGTGGATGTTCCAGGGCCAGGGATTTAGCTCAGTGGTTCCAGCGCCTGCCTTGCAAGTGCAAGGGCTCTGGTTCGATCCCCGGTAACCACATACAGCAGTGCTGGACATGGTGACTCATGCCCACCAGCAATCAGTACCATATACCACAGTGCTGGGCATGGTGGCTCCTGCCTGTATCCCAGCACTTGGGAGTCAGAGGCAAAGATTGCTATTAGTTCAAGGCTGAGTTCAGGGCCAGACTGAACTACAAAAGCAAGACCCTGCCTCAAAAAAAAAAAAAAAAAAAAAAGTAGATGCTCTGAAATTAGATGCATTTATATTTAGACTCACTATTCTCTTTATCTGAATATTGTAGATCCATTCATCATTATGTAGTGACCTTTCTTGTTTTTCTTTCCTACTTTGAAGCAAATGGTCTGATTTTGAAGCTCATTTTACCTTATGTAAATATAGCTATTCTTATATTTATTGGATTCTATTTGTGTAGAATATCTTGCCCTACCTCTCATTTTCAACCTATGCAAGTCCCTAGAGATGAAGTGTTATTTTAAGCAATATATAGTTTTAATTTTT